>OMLM01001141.1:84805-96268 GCA_900302695.1 Helostoma temminkii
GAACACATTTTTGATCAATATATTGTATCATCAACACAATAAAGTGTTACCAGTGACTTGTTGTTAACTACTGTGAATGGAAAATGACTTACTGGTACATCCTCCTTTGATGGGGTAGACTTACCCACCACAGGGGTACTTATCGTGTATCTTGTCATTTATTCCACTTCTACCCCGGAACTCACTGTTTACAGTTCCTTTGCAGAAGTATTAGACACTGTGGACACTGTTTCTGGTTTATCATGATCCACAGACATGACATTGATGGCACTCATGAAGTTTATCATTTGTGCCATCAAATGTCATCAATTTTAGATTAGGTGCTAAAATCTTACTTTAGCTACTATGGTCATGTGTCCAATTCTGTTAAATGAAGAGGACTAAACCGAGCTAAAACAACAAGTTAAATCTGACATCTAAAAAATGCCTATATTGCAATAGTAGAAAAGTGATGCAGCCTTGAACTTGTTTGGTCAGCACTGTAAAGATAAAACATATATTTTAAGACAACTTAATTGCACGTCTGCAGATTGCATAGCTACTGCCTAACTTGGTGGAAACAAAATTGTGTATATTTGTAGGTACAATCAAACTAATTATAGGACTTCTATTAATCTGTTTCATGACCATGAAGAACTCCCAGCAGGTGTGAGTTTTTTAATGAATATACTGGCAGATAAGAAGATAAGAAATAATTAATAAAATATTTAAGTGAAATAAAAATTAATGAAATAATAACATTTACTAAAATATGCTAAAGTGCTCAATTCCAGTTGTTTGGGTTGTTTTTGCAGTACACAACAGTACGCAAAACTGAAAGAAGAACAAATGAAGGGCAGTTCATTTACAGCTCAAATGCACATACACAAATATACAATGAAACAGGTTAACAAACTCCAGGTTGATGATATTCCATATATTTATCAAAAGAAACACAATTATGGTTCCATTTTTATTAAATAAACTACTGAATGTTAAGTTGTGAAGTTAGTCAGAAGCCTAGCATTTCACTTGCTTTTTCCACCATGTACGTTTAATGGGTGTGTTCAATAAAACCATGAAAGATTATATTTTTGTTTTATCAGCTTAGAAATATTATGTCTGTTGATATTTGAGACTTTGGTGACTTCATGACCAATTTATACAGAAAACCAGGAAACTAAAAATAGTTCACATTTTCTTGCATCTGTATTTCAAGTGTTATTTGTCAGTCTATGTAATAATCAAAAATGCAGTTGGCTATAGTAATGTATGCTGAAAACCGCAAAACCCACATTTTAACATATTGTAGTACCAGTGATGTAACATTCAGTGGTAGATGTTTGATATATGCACTTAAATACACTGCAACTCACTACACTTACATTTAAAAAGATAAAGAAATGCTTGCACTTGCACTGATAGTGCTTTAATGTTTTTCTCCTCAACTTAGATTTTTGCTGCCTTGTATCTCACTTATAAGTTGCTTTATAAAAGTGTCTGCCAAATAACTAAATGGAAATGTAGATGTAGATATCCATGTCTGTTTTTTCTCATCAAATGAAGAAAATAAAGGCCTTAGATCACTTTTACCAACAGCATTATATTAGGTTACACTATATAATATGTTAAACTGTTTCCACTTCCTGTTGTTTAATAAGCCCTCTGATCTGTTCATTAAGCAGGTGAGTCATTAATTGGTGCAGCTTTACTAGTTGAAATCAACATGTGATGTGTGTTGTTTGTGGTTTTGGCTAAGCTTTATGTGAGATGAATGTGTGTTTGTGTGTGTGTGTGTGTGTGTGTGTGTGTGTGTGTGTGTGTGCATGCGTATTTACAGGTCCTTCATGTGGCTTTGTGGTTTGTGTCCTCTCCCAGCACAAGCTACTGTTCCACCAGTAAAAAACTTTCTTCTGTGCTTTATTTGACCTTCATCGCCACAGTAATTAGCACCAAAATACTACTGCATTACTGCATTCCTCTTTCACATGCTGTTGACTGCAGCTTGTGCGAGAGAAAGTACCACGGTAGGAGTTCAAGGGCTCAATGGCATTCAAACAGGATGTACCAATACCCGCTGTGCTCAAACCTGTGATCTGTTGTACTACAAAGTAATCAGCCTGGACAATGTGAACATGGTACAATTCCTCTGCATACAATAAAAAAGTATGATTATGAATCATCATTTTATTTAACACAGTTGATACACAATACACCAGACAGAGATAGAAACTGTAGCTCCTCTTCTATAGTTGACTAAAACTAAAGAATTTCACTTTGTGAAGTTATGCTCTAACTAAGTTTTAATATCCAACTAAAGAGACACTAAATCAATCAACTGTGCCCAGTCCTTCCCCGCACAACATTCCCCACAGCCTTCCAGGGATTAATCATAATAAAATCAACTTACTAATCAGGCAGAAAACATAGAAATTCTCTGGATAGTTACAAGCAAGAGCATCACTCATAGTGAAACTGTCCACACTACTGTCGGGCTGTTTTTTGAGTCAGGGTCACAGGAAGCATTAACAACACCTCTCCACAATAAGATGGCAGGAAGGGAGGTATTTGTATTAAACATTTATTAGTTTGGTATAGTTTGGTATTAAAATTAATGAAAATTTTGCTTTAAGAAAGTACAAATGTTGCTTTTTGATTTGTGACATAAATGACATGCAATGTTAGTATTATAGTAGCACTTGAACATTTCCCTTTCTGCGATTTTAGATTGTAGAGAAATATCCTTAAATGTTCTTTGATATTTTCTAATATAATAGAATAACTAATATTCTTAACTAATATTTAGCCCTTTATTTATTCCCTAAATGTAAAAATGTAAAACTCAAGCTAAAATACCAACGTTGTGTATAGATGAGTCTTTGTGTCTAAAGTTGTCAACTTTACCAAAAATTACACAACAACAAAAAAAAAAATTTGAGAAGAGAAATAGAAATAGAAAAGCATATTTTGCACGCCATTAATCATCTCCTGACCCCTCAGATATGATCCTTTGGAAATTCTTTTTGGAAAATCCAAACTGAATGAAAAAACATGAACAAAAGTTAGACTGACATACTGATAAATAGGTTTCATATGTTTAATGATCATTTAGCCTTGTACATTGAGGAGTTAGCATTAACAAACACAAGGGGCCACTGGAACACTGGATCAATATTTGCGGATGATGGACCTCTTTACATCTATGTATAGTCCTTCTATTATAACAGCTGTAAGTCATTCACAACATTAACATAAACATCATCTACATCGTATTTCACCTTATGAAAAAGAAGTACATTCAAGTGTACTATTACTATATAACTAAAAATGAGCTATAGTATAGTACTTTTAGTATACGTTTTATATACTTATCAGAAGTAAACTAAAAAGTGGCCAATTTAGTCCCAAAAAGTATTAAAATAGTTTACTAGCAAGTATACTAGAAGTACATAGAATTATACTTACTATACTTGAAGTATACTTGAAGTATACCTAAGTATACTGAATAAAAAAAACTTGAAGTTTACTACTTTTTTGTAAGGGTCTACTCAATCCAATGCTTTACTTTCTAAATATGATTAATTCTAAACATGAAAGGTAGTATAAGTATGAAGGGAAACCTTTTTACCATACCTTTGTACAATATACATATAATATATATTTTAAAATGTATATTTCAGAAAGTCTTTTAATTATATTTTATTGTTTCTAGTTCCTATTCTATTAAACGGCGTCTCTTTGCTACACAGATTGTGCTACAATGCTATGATTATTATTATTACACTACGACTCTCAGAAATGGATTTAAACCAGTACAAAGAGTTAGATGCTGCCAACCCCACACAAGAATTATTAATTTTATTTATGTCATGCTTTTAATATTAATATATGTAGAACTGAATGCTGACTGTCAAAATTGGGTTTAATTTTAGATGACTGGCTTCTTATGTCAGCTCACTAAAGCATTTTGAGTTAAACTTTAGAACATTTTTATATCCGCTTCCACTGCTCTGGTGCAGTAAGGCACAGTCAACAACAGGGGGCAGTACAGACATGTTTTCCTTATTGCTTGAAAGAGGACTTCCCCTCACACAGTGCTCCAAGAGGGCTCATCTGGACCAGTCTGCAGTTTACAGCCCACACAGGGATACTTCCAGTGCTACAGTTCACTGTCACACAGGCATAAAGCATCGCATCCACTATTGGCAAGACTACTAATGCTTTGTTCAGCTGAATTTGTTTGAGTGCAGTGTGACCCCCATCTTATGAACATTACTCCTACATCACTCTGTCAACGCAACTCGAAAATAAGCTCAAAAATATTACTGATCAGTTTAATATTGATTGAAGAAGAAGAAGAACAAAAAAACAAGAAATTTACAAAAACAAACCATAAGAGGTTTAGGTTTATGATATAATACCTGGAATTTATTGTCAATTTCTGACCATTCATTCGTCTTCTATACCGCTTAGTCCCCGCAGGGGTCACGGGTGTGCTGGAGCCTATCCCAGCCAGCTTACGGGCGAGAGGCAGGGTACACATACAGACAAACAACCATTCACACTCTCACTCACACCTATAGGCAATTTAAAGTCCCCAGTTAACCTGACTGCATGTCTTTGGACTGTGGGAGGAAGCCGGAGTGCCCGGAGAGAATGTACGCAAACACGGGGAGAACATGCAAACTCCACACAGAAAGACCCTGGCTGACCCCGGGAATCGAACCCAGGATCTTCTTGCTGTGAGGCGACAGTGCTAACCGGCCGTCAATTTCTGACCATTTAACATAATAACAATAAGCTCTTATAAGTACATGACTTGATTTTTTTTGTTAGTGCAAACACTGAACAGGCATCATACAGGAAGGCTAAAGATGGAGAGAAGCTGGAAAAGCAGGACTGATATATGACAATAGCTACAAGTCCCTTACTAGGCGGCTGCCAGTATCTACAGTAGGATTATCCATTTCATCAAACTTGCACATATTACTGATTCTGTTTCAAAAACCTCAGTTTCTGTGGAAATACATGCACATGCAGAGACCTTCTACTCCCATACAAAGCCATAAATAGATGTAGATGCGCACTAAATTGCATGCACATCATTTATCTGACATGTAAGCTTGGCCTGATCAAATTGTTCACCTGGTCTTCAGAAGGTATGAGGCCCTCACATTCTCACTATATTAATGTTTTTGTAGTATTTAAAGCAGGGGTGGCCATCCCTTGTCCTCAGAAGCAATTTACCTCAGGCATGTCCCATATTAAGTCTCTTAAGCTCAAAGCTAGTTGTTCCTGTTTAGTATGGTAAATGCCCCGCTGATACCCATAAAAAGGCATGAATGTGAATGTATGTGTGCATACACAGGGATCTCACACAGAAATCTAAAAAGTAAGCGACAGATGGTGGATTGGTGGACTCACAGAGCTCTGAAGCAGAGACAAAGCTGCATAAAGTGAACAGCAAACTAGCCCCGTATTTAGTAGCGTAAGCAGTGCATATTAAATAATGTTTAAAAAAACTTCTCAAATCTGAAATAAAAAAAAAGATTAGACTGGTGAATGGAGAACCTTTGTAAAAACGAATTTCTTAAGAACCCAATGCTTGCTACCTTTTGAGAGTATTTCCTTCCAAATAAAGCAAGAAGTCAATGTTTGGAGTTATTTAAATCCAGTATGTTTTACATCCATTGTTTTAGAGAGCAAGCATGTGGCCTGAAAGCCACCTGTAGATATGCGTAACAGTATACCACCACTGATTGCACAGTGTGTATAATTACTGTGTGTGCATCCTGCATCCTTGTTGTACAAAACATCTCTTTTGTACAACAAGAGTCTTAATGTCCGGAGGGAACCTTTAAATTTAGTGTTGCACTTTGAGTAAAGACATCTTCCAGCTGTTCGTCATTTGTTGTGGGGTATCTGTTGTTTCTGGGTTCTGTGTACAAAATGAAGAGTTTAGGAGGCTTACAAGCACAAACATATAACACATGCATTTGCACACACTGTGTCACTCCCTCTCCCTTATGAAGTCAACCACACATCTTCACTATAGTTACACTACAATTGGTGTGTAATTGAGTGTTGACCACACATCATTGGCTCCATAAAATCCTTAATACAAGCTGTAAGTCCTCTCCAAACCCAGCATATATTCCTCTGACTGTTCTTGTACAAGCATGGGTTCATTTAGATGAAGCCTCCCAGATATTAAAGACAGAAATCAACAAAGACTTTAGAATTGTAAATGAAAACCTATGGATGTGTTTCTACCAGAAACGTTGCTGGTGCTTTTCTTTCCCACAAACCAAAGTCCAGGAACTTTCCCTGGACTAAAAGTGCCTTTGAGGGAATTCTGAGCTGCATTTCCACAGCAAGGCCAAAGCCTTAGCACAAGGCAAGCATTAGCACATTAGCCTGCTAATATATCTTAAGCATGATGGTCAGTCACATTTTACATTTGCAGCAGGTTCTTCAAAATACGCTGTGTAAAATGCTGTGCAGTATTTGATGAGTCCCTAATGTTCAGCACTGACCTTGTCTTTCCTGACTTGTATGTGTTGCTTGCTTCGTACCTCACTTCATTAGTTGCTTTTGACAAAAGTCATCAGGGACTTTTTTGGCCCTGCAACTAAATTTAGACCGTGGGATTAAGTTTCTTAAAATGCTTCTAGACTCCACGAAATTTTCCTGCAGTTGAAACTAGAAGCCAACTATGTACTCTACATAAACATTTAAGTTTTTTTTAATCTAAACTAAACTCCCAAAGTGAAAAGTTTTATTTCAAACATTTCAGTGTATTTCAAACATGGGTATGAATCACTTTGGGGAATGGCCACTTAGTGCCAGCTCTTTTGTATCTTCAATATTGGTAGAAAGCTGAGCCAACAACAGTGTTGTTGTATTGAGTTCTGGTTTTGGGTAAAGACAAAACTGACAATTGCTCTCAGACATAAACATAAAAGTATTGTAACACATCAAAACCTAGGGAATTAAGTGAGTTAAGTAAGAGAGTTAAGGTGATTTTTCATTCAATAACTTTGGCATGAGATACAAAGTTTAGAATTTTTTCAATGAAGCATGAGAATAGCACAAATCTGTGAAGCTGCGTTTTTCTACACTCTACAGCATATGCTATAAATAGACTAGTAAGTACAATGCGGTCTCTGTAGTAGTTGATATATGTTTGCTAACTAAGCAAAGGAGATTAGTTACCTCAAAAGACTCCTGACATGTGTACCAGTCATGCGTAACGTGTATCCAAACACCAGGAAGAGATGCAGAACCCAAATGCAGACAGCCTGGCAGTTAAAACACTTTCTTAAGACCACAACAGAAAACAGGTTTACTTCAAGTGAAGGAAAACAGTACCAGGCAGGGAGAAACAAAGGCCAAGCCAGAGTCCCAGCTGGGGTCCAAATTATCCAGGAAAATAGTCCAAAATTGAGCAACCAATATGGGGGAACACATGGCAGGCAACTTACAGAACTACAGGCACAACCCAGGAACAGGTAAGCAATTCAAACAGGTATAGAAATCCAAAACATTGGGACAGTGGCCAGTGATACTGTACAATGAGGCAGGTATTTACTAAAATGGAACAAGTCAAACAAAAGAGATTAGTGGGTGAACTGAGAGAAGTGACTAAAGAGGCTAGATAGGCAGATCACATTTTTTTATACAACAGCTGCCAGTATTGTCAGTCAGCATTTTCCCCTTTATTCTGTGAGATTCTCCCAATTCAGCTGGTTTCACATCTAACAGGCTCATTAAATGAAAAGCACGTCTGATTAATGCATCAAATGGCAGACACACTTATTAGCAAGCACAAGCTTAAATGTAACATGGCTGATTGTTTGTTCTGTTAGAGTACAACCCCAATTCCAAAAAAGTTTCAAAACAAATTCACAATAGAACATGTAAACACATCAAACGTTTAAACTAAGAAAATGTACCATTAAAAAATATATATATATGGTGTTCTAAAATCTGGATATACCTTTCCACATTGATGGTGCCTTTCCAGTTGTGCAAGCTTCCCATTCCATAGACAGTAATGAACCCCCATACCATCAGAGATGCAGCTTTTCAACTGAGCAAGAACTGGGAACTATAAATGTACTTTACTAGAAATGTAGGTATTTATTTAATGTAAGTCTAAGTACAGAGTATTTATTGTAATTTTACTAGGTACCTATATCCTATAATTTGGGTATGAGCTAAGCAAAAATAATTTCAGTTGGTGGTAACTTTTCAATGGTAGACTTTTAACTACAGCATGCTCAATTAACATAACTGATCAACCAAGCAGGGTGTAAGTCTGAGAGCCAAATGTAATGTGTAATGTGACATTGTGCATTATTCTGGTGTACTAACATATACGTATTGATATATACTGTACAGGTAAACCAACATTACAGAGAATTATGCTGTTAATATGGAGAACTCAGGCTGTAACTTGGGGCCTGTAAATTAAAGCATTGTTTTATTTATTTATTTATTTATTTTTATTTTTTCATGAACCATTTTAAATATGATTTGGTCCAGAGAAGACAACAGTGTTTCTGAATCATGCTCATATATGGCATGTGATTTATCAAGCTTAACCTAGGTCAAGTAAGCAGGTAAACTGGTCATATCAAATTTGCAGATATACAGTTCTAATATGGACAAGACGGGTTTGGGTCAAAAAAAAAAATGTATCAGGAGATCAGGCAGGAGAACCGATGGCTAGAGATTTGCACATTGAAGACAGGTAAGCAGAAAATCTGGCAGAGGACAGAGAGTTGCAGATCTGCCATATAGGGACTTAAACAGGTGTTAATGGTTTGGCTGATTAGTTCAGTGGAGCAGACCGGAGAGAGAGTGGAACCGATGAGAGTAATCCAGCTGATTAGGTGACCATGGAGAGGGTGGGATCAGAAAATGACCAAGTAAGGAAAAGGGGATATATGAGTGAGAGTGTCTGTATGCGTGTCAGGGGTGTGATCTAGTGGATCTAAGAGTGTGTCTGGATGTAGATGAGAACAAAAAAAAAAAACAAGAGTCATTAAAAAAAACAAGACGCAGACTGTGACACAAATATGGGGAGCGAAATGGAGATGACATGTTGTGTGACAAAAGAAATTGTGGAGGTGGCAGCTGGTCTTGGTCCTGGGGACTCTCTGATTTTTTTCTGAGAGGGGAGTTTTGGAAGTGGGGCTGCTGATCTGTGGGCCTCCAACATGGCCACCAGACAGTAAATTCAGTCACATGAAAGCCCTGTTTTCACCACTTATCTCTTTACATCCCACCTGAGCGAGTTCAGACAGGCCAGACTATCTTCCCCCTCTAGTTATGGCCTCACGTGATTATAACACATTATTATCCCAGCAGTACCCTGTGTGTGTCCCGCCGTCCTAAGCTCTGTTCAGACGTACTCGCCTGTGATTAATCCCCCTGCTTATGGTCCTACATTATTACACAGCCCAGGTAGAGCTGCTGCTGGTTTCAGCCTGCACAAGTGTGGCCATCATGGTGAACACCTGTCCAGGTGAGTTGGAAATCAGCACAGGGCGTATGTGATTCAAAGGAACACCAAATGGTCAGGAGAAGGATGGTGTCATATGGTGGTGTTTATGTCAGCTCCTACATACCCTGTGTTCATATTATTTGAAGTGTATTCACAACAGTATTATGACTGTCAACTCTGGACTTCATTCTGCTAAAGGAAATTAAATACCTCACAAAACCTTAGAGGAGATCATATGCTTCAGTTACAGCTTTGTTTTGATTCTGTAAGCTCATATTGATTTGTCAGTAAAGCATAACTGTTGCAGTATAAAAGCCCTCACAATGAGCACACACACAGTTTTATCATCCACGTTCTCATTTGTTCATGCTCCAACTTTTACTACTATAAAACTTTAAGGTCCATCTTTGAAATGTGCATCAGTGTTCTCATGCACTTTTTGTTATATGAGTTGCTAGAACTGTAAAATAAAGAATAGGCCTGCCACATCAAAGTCTGCTGCTGATGAAAATCAAAGTAAAGTATTTGAGAATTATGGTGTTGTGCTTTTTGATTTGGGCTGTATATTCCTCTTTCTTTAATCAAGTCTGTTGTAAAATATTTAATTGTCATTCACTCTGCAGTTGTGCAACCTAAAAATAAATATTTGCAGTGCATTATATTTATTTGGTAGTGTAAGTAGTAGTAAGGATGCAAAACCAAATCGGTACACCTGCTTAAACAGAGGCACTAATGAAACATTTTCTTAATTTATATTTTCAAAATGTCACCAAAATACACCAATGTTAATTAAACTCGGTAGTTTGAATTTGTACACTGTCAGGCCAATATAGAATTCCAACTGAATAAAACTTTATTGTTAATAATAAACATTTATTAAAACAAAAGCAGTTTTTTTCATGGAGGTGTGGACAAAACAAGTCCGATTTCTTTCAGACTAGATCAAATCCTAGATCTAATTCCTATCCAATCTCTGACATTGTCAATCCAGACAGATGTGCACATGTACAGTACACATTATGATAAATGGGACGCTGAGGTTTCAGATTCTACACTTTTAGCAACTTAGCAACAGAGCACTCTAATATTTGAACTATGATTCAACACAGTAACATGACTATCTATGGAAATTTTAAGCAAATATTTAAACATTATTCAAAAGTGAACTTAGATCAGCTAAACAAGCAGATAAGGTATACTTCAATGACTTATAGTATATACATGCATACTATATACAACTTCACTTTTTGAATTTAGAAGAATATTTATGTATGTAAGTCACTGGTAAACTAAGAGTATATATAAAAGTTTATTTTATTACTTTCATAACAAAAAGTGGGCCAATTTAGTCCAAGAAATTCTAAAAATGTATACTTACAAGTATGCTACAAGTATGTCGCCATTAGTAGCGTACGTGTTTAGTGCAAATGGGGGCAGTAGAGAGCTCAGGGAGAAATCAGATCAGATTTAAGACATTGTATCTGGTTAAAAGCTGAGAAGAACTTTTGGGCTGGTACAGTTTAATCAGCAGTGTGCACACAATCTATGCTGTTTTCTTGTTTTATATGAACCACCAGCCAACAGACTGATTGACTTTCTGTCTTTTTAAAGGTTGTGCACTTTTTACAAGATGAGGCTTGCTTCGCTGTGTGAGACCAAATATCAATCATGAAGCATGAACAAAGAGAAAGGAACATGCATTTAACAGATTTGTACATATGACACAGTTAAATAACTGAGTTTTCATAAGACATGGTGTATGTTTATATACACTCATCTTTTGGATTTCTATGTCTCTGTACTCTCTCTCTCTCTCTCTCTCTCTCTCTCTCTCTCTCTCTCTCTCTCTTTCACACACACACACACACACACACACACACACACACACACACACACACACGCGCACACACACACAGGGCCCAGCTAACCCAGAAACAAGCGAGACAAAATACTTCAAAATGGAAACAAACTTT
>OMLM01001141.1:96288-107394 GCA_900302695.1 Helostoma temminkii
TGGCTATTCCAATCTTTTAAGCAGTTAGCAGTTTACTGCTCCAGCAGCGGTTTGGGTCCTGACTGTAAAACTCAGTCAGACCCCTTAGAATGACATCAAATAATCAGTGGTATCAGCACTAATATGAATCAGCCCGAGTGAATATATTATTCTACTGAGCAAACACAGCAGATTTACTATAAAAATGACATTTAAAGGTGCATTTGATTTTGTATGTGTAACCAGATTTAGATGCTGCATTTTTGTGATGCATTTCAGCAAATGTAAACATGAACCAAAAACAAAACGTGACTTTTCTGAAGTTTAAGCTAATTGATCCCAACTGAGAAATGCAGCATTTAAAACACTCAATAATGATCATTGTTTTGTTCATCATATCTAAGCTCCATACAGAGAACTAGCCAGGAAGTTATGTTTACTTGAAAACTGGTAATTAAGTAAACTGGTTGCAGCTTTGCAGTTTTCCGTGAAGCAACCATATCAATTAATGCTGAAATCATTTAGAATTGCCACAGGAACAATATTAAGTGTGTCTTTTTTATTTGGAGTTGAACATTATATTTCCATGTAATGTAGTGTAAACCTCATTACAACACTTACAGGCAGTAACTACCCTGTAACAATACACTGTGGTGTCAATAATATCCAAAGAAATTAGCTTACATTACAGTTACAGTAGGATTTATCCATATTTACAGTGAACTGTATATGGGATCTGCTAAACCATACCCTATTGGTCATTGGCCAATGGGCTGCTAAGGGTTTAAAAGGCTTAATGAAATGCATAAATCAACCATCCTGTTTTTAATCTGAAGGATATAATCTGTCTGTTATCATATGCAATTTTCAGGGTGCAAACAACAACAGCAACAACAACAACATGCTAGCACATCTGCTATGAATTAGATCTGTGTTTTGAAAAAATAATTGGTTCAACACTTAATCATACTGTAGGAAAACAGAAGAGCTGTATGTCTGGAAAATAAAATAGAACACGAAGAGCTGTCTACTCTTTGAATCAAAGTCCAGACAGGGCTCAGAGGCATTTATATAGCATCAAAGCTCTTTACCATTTGCTCCTTATCATTTACACACACAAATCACAAATATTTGATTGGAGAAAATGGGTAGTAGCTACTTCCATAGCCTCTTCTCTATTAATACTTTTATACAAATTTAAGTCACTCATTTTGCTTCACAGGTTATGAAGATGGCTCTTCTGGATCCTCCTCGACCATCATAACTGTTATGGCCAACAAAAATAATAATAAACATGGACTTATGTCTTGCTGAAACTTCACCACCCCTATAACAACTTTTATATACAGTCACAACAAATAGTTATAGCACTGTTTGGAATTTCCTGGTTTTCTGCATACATTAGTCATGACATGATCTCACAGATATCAAACAATATTTCTATGCTGATAAAACACAAAGACTCATCATCTTTCATGTCTTTATTGTTCACACCCATTAAATATAAAGAGTGATAGTGGAAAAAGTAAGTGAAGCACTGGGCCTGGGTGTGGTTTAGAGCCACCTTAACTGGTGCACACTGTATTTGATGACACTTAATCATTCACCTATCATTCATATTTTCATAAGTTGTTGAAGAGAAATAATCTGAAGCAAGGACTTCTTGTGTCTTCTTGTGTGGAAAAAGTGCTCAACTTAGTCACCTTAAGGTGAAATCTGAAAACTCTCTTCTCACCTGGTCTGCTGAGATTGCCAGTACAGAAGCAGTGGCTGGGTGTGTGGGAGGGACTCGAGGGCCTGTGGTCGCATGGTGTTGTTGGCCTGATCCACAGTCCACTCAGTCACCTGGCTGCTGTACTCTATAGACATTTGTGTTAAATATCAATTTAAGCTTCTTCTACTTTTTCTGTCAGCCGTTCCCTCTGCAGGCTGACCCAGTGGTGTGTATGCTGCTCAGTGCTCAATTTCTTATATTTTCAGAACATTGCAAATTATTGTACTGACCTTGTCCAGTATTTGTGCAATGCCACTTTTTATTTTTCCTTTTTTTCCCAATTTAAAGTGGCTTGTTTTTCTCCCATAGACATATGTTGTTTATACTTTTTTAAGTCTTGACAGGTAAAACCAAGACTGAAACCTGGAGCTGTCTTCAGGGACACATCTGAGTAACAGGAAATACTTTGTCAAACACATGTTGTAGTACTTTTGGTCACTTAAAATGTTGGTGAAATAATATGAAATGTGCTTATGTTTTATGTATCAAGATATTATACCATTAAACAAAAGCTGAAATTTTTACTCTTTTAAACCAGTTTTTAAAATTCAAGCCAAATTTCTACACCCAAGTGAAGCTAATTTGTTATCCTTGCCTCTGGTAGTTAAAGGCTAATGTCATTTTTGCAGACTAGGTTGTATGGAATACTTTACAGATGGTTGTCTTCTGAAGACTTCTGAAACCCTGTTACAGTGACCTGTCTGACCAAGGCTCTTCTTGTCCAGTTGCTCTGTTTGGCTGAATGGTTGCCTAGAAGGAGTCCTGGAGGTTCCATGTTTCTTCCATTTTACAATTATTGAGGTCACTGTGCTCCTGGAAACGTTCAAAACTCTAAAAATGGTTTGGTGAGAGTTGGATTTCATTGCATGGGTTTTTGTCCTGGAATGCAGTGTGAATTAAGGCACCTTATATCACTTCAGTTTGGCACAGAAGAAGTCAAATTGTATACATATCTAAAAAAAATTAAATCAAACAGGATGGCGTGCCATATCAGAAGGTGTGAATACAGAGAATAAGAGATTTCAGTTTCAGTTTAAAATTTTTGTGAACATTAAAAAGAAATTAACCTAGTCATTATGGTTAACTGTGTGGATTGACTAAAGTATGAGGTATGAATATTTGAAATAACGTGTAACCCAAAACCGAGCTCTAATATTTCAGAAAAGATTTTCTCCCTTAGTTCTTAAAATAAAGCAAAACAAAACAAACAACAACAAATCCATTATAAATATTTTTAAAAAATCTCTGAATATAATTGTGTGCACAAATATATATTTTGTTTGTGTTATGTGCTGTATTAAACAATGCAAGCAAACATGAACTGTGTAAGATTTTTATTAGTTAATTTCATGGGTTATCAGAAAGTGACAGTCTATGTACAAACCATTTCTTCACATTTCCTAAAACAGTAAACTATAATGTTCCTTCTTCTGGTATTCAGAGTGCAAATAGTGTCAGTTTTAGTCGTGTGAGATTTGAGATCAAAAATCCCTTAAACCATCACTGTATAGACAGAGCCATAAAATGATATAATATATTAAAATGAAACCTTCAAATCTAGAAATATCACTGAACATTTGTTCTGAATAGCTGTGTGTCTTTTTGGTTCTCTAGGTTGCAGCATGGTATTTGCTGTTGTTGGGAGTGGCGTTAACTGACAAGACAAAGTCTGCCTCTGTTCTGTAGAGTTTTATGGCTGTTTAACTAAATAGAGGATCACTTAACTACTGGGCTGATGTCAGAGCAAAGGTCAAAGCAAACTGAACAAATTGAACATCATACAAACAGTTTGAAACCTTCAAACAAAAGTTATTAAAATGTTACACATCAATTACATATCAGGATTGCTGTATAATAAGCGATGACATAAATGCAACTTTAACGTGAAAATTATGGACATTGGCCTCTGACACACAACATAACGACTTTGATTATCCCAAATTAAAAACTAGTATACAGTCCAATGTTTTAGGTCTTTGACTTATTCACTCTAATATAAAGTTTATAGTCCAGAACTGGAGTTGGGATGTGGTCAGTGTAGCCTAGCCTAATGAGTCTAAGCATATAAAGAACAAAAGTTAAGAAAAACTAAGTGTTGGTTATGTGCTGGACTGTTTTCTGGAAAATAGATCCCATGCAACCAACAGAAATTGTTAATTAATGAGAGTCAGTGGTGCCCGTAAACAAATTTTTTATATTTTCGACTGAAATAATAATTCCCCATCTGTTTACAGTATCTAAGCTAAGCTAGGTCATCACTTGTGTACCACAATCTTTTCACGTTGTTTTTAGAAAAAATGTGATTATATTGACTCTTACCTTTAAGTAGAACCCTGTCTCCTAAAAATTACATTTCTAAACTAAACTGCAGATGCAAGATACATTGTGGGAGGCATGTTTCTGCCAAAATATCTGCTCTTGCAGCGACTTCAGACACTATGTGTGTATTTAGCTTCAAACATAACCTGAACATATCAACACAATGTTGTTGCAGTACAACATGCAGTTTGTTATTAATCTGTTTTTTGATGTGTTTAGACTATCATAGCACTTGGTTAAGGTTAGGGAAAAACTGTGATCTGACCGAATAGAAACACATATTTACCTTTACCTTTTAAAGGAACCAGGACCTTTCTCTAACATTAACCAAAGTGCTTATATTGCCCAAACCTAACTATAAATGGGACTCGAATTTGGGTCAGTCGTGTGATTTTTATGCCTGCCATCCACTCTATCACCTTCCTGAAACTTTTCTTTTTTTTTTCTTTTTTTTATTCATTCAAGAAAAATGTTGCACTGTGACATACTTGATTCAGGGATCCATCGATCCACTATCTATACAGCTTATCTGTCGTAGACAGATCACCAGTTTTTTCGTCCATCCACGATCACATCTAATAGCAATTCGAGTCATCACTTAACCCCACTCTTTGGAATAAAGGAGAAAACTGGGGTACATGATAGAAAACTTAGTAAGCAGATGGTGAGCCTACAAAGTCCACACAGAAAAGACAAACCCATGACCTTCTATCTGTGAGACTAAAGTGCTAAGCACTCCTCATTCACCTATCTAGTGACTGATCCAATGAAAATGTACTTGCTTATAGCATAAGGCATAGCAAATAAGCTATAGGATATCATTTCCACAGACTTGGTTTAGAATTTATCTCATAAAAACATGAGATACATTTTGTGCCATAATTCTTCTAAATAAATGTGTATTGGTATAATCATACAAAACTGAAACTGTTCATGTTCTAAGACTTGAATGTGTTCTTAAATGAAATGTAAACAGCTACAAAGAACCATACTCTCCTTACCCTGAGTGTCATTGAGTGTAAAAATAAATAAAAGTAGTAGTCAGTAGTTTTACAACAGAAACCAAAGTAAGCCAGCTTCCAAATCATGATAAATATATTAAAAGCTTCACTTGGTGTAGTTGTGTTTGTACAGCCACTTAAAAACAGCATCATTTTCATTACAAAATAGATTTTTTTGGTTAAACTTTTTACGACATAGTTTGTGTCTTGCTGTTACGAAGGATATAAGCCAACACATAAGGCTTTAAAAACAACAATGCCTGTAGTGAAAATGACAAACTCAACATGGAGAATCTGAGGATTTAGAAGGCGCTTGGTTTACATTAAAGTGCGGAAATGCTCCAGTAGTTTTTGCTCTGAAGAGCTTACTACCAGATGTTAATATGGAAATGGAATCAAAGGCAGTGAATCGGAAAAGGAGACAAAGATAGTAGATAATGGGGACATTCTTACAAAGGGTAGAAAATTTGCTGAGATCCTGGTATTTACCCGGATTTCCTGCTATCAATGATTTACTTTAAGACATAACTGCAGCAATATGTGCTGATGACTACTGCATGTATGGAAACAAAGCCACCTTCTCCAAAATGCTGCTTATATTACTGCAGCTGTCACAGGTCTGCTGAAGCATCCAGAATTTTGGATTCTGCAGAGCACAATTTACATCGACTGCCAATGTAGGAGGCAGTGTGGTCCATATGAAGAGGAAGACTGTGGTGTTTGGTGGATGAGCATATGTCAGACTTTGAATCCTTGTGAAAATGATATCATGCAAGATTCACTTTAATGACTGTAGTTAATTTTCTTAATATTCTCCATATTTTGTGGCGTAAAATAACATAACACTATATTCCAAGAGAAAACTAAATACCTGAAATATGTAAGTTCAATTCGGGACCACTTGCATTTTTGCATTTTCAAAGAGCCCTGATTGAGTTTATTTCTGCAGCAGGCATTTTGTTGCCTGAAGGTGTCTTAAGGTATGTTCACCCTGAAACCATAGCATTTATGAGCTGCAAACAAAATCAGTGAAAATCACATCCATGTGGCCCGTCTTCATAGTATATAAGAGGAAAGAGAAGGGAAACTGGACAAAAGTAACAGAAGTTTCTGATAAGCTTCTGAGCTCTCTGGCTAGCATTTATATGCTAATTTATACAGGTTGTAAACTGGCTGTGCATTGAATTGAAAAATCATTTGTGGTTGACAAGTTGGTCATTTCAGTAAATGAAAACCTAGCGTGTGGCCATTTGTATGGTCTTTTTGGAGCATGTTGTCTTGAATGACAACTAGGTTTTGATGTGCATTCACTTGGGACATCTTATTAACTCTTGGCTGTGCAAGCCAAATAAAACTATACTGTAGAAACTAAAATAAACTGGTATTCAATCTAAAAGCATGTTTGGGTTGGCAGTGCTATGCAAATAAAATCAAATTAAGCACTGAGAAAAATAATTGGCTTACTACAGAAAGAAAAGATTCTGTTCAGGTTGACAAATTCAACTTGTTGTAGTAATTGCACATCTCTCCGTTACACTACATTATCTTCTTATGAAGCTTCCAGTTAGCAGTGTCATGGGATTTGTGTTGTTGATAAAATCTTTGCTTTTTGTGTTTCCACTTCCTGTTTTGAGATGTGTGTGAGTCAAACACTAAGACAAGAATGTGTTGCTGCTGGTTATGGTGTAGTTTCTCTCTGGATTTACACTATCTCTTCTTTCCGCTCCAGCCTGGCCTTGGGACTGCGAGGCTGGCTCAGTCCCAATGCCTCCTCTCTGGCTTTAAGGAGCTGTTCTGGTCCCCAGTGCTGGCAAAGGGGACATGGACACGAAGCGGGGTGGTGCATGATAGTGGGGGAAGGGTAGAGGGCTGCTGTTGTTGGAGGCAGGGCCCCTGGTCTGCTGTGGTACTGGGAGAGCCGCAGTGCATCCAGTGGTCCAATGGATGCACTGTAGGGACTATGAGCTGAAGACAGTGGCGAGGAAAGAGCCAGGGGTGAGTAGTGGTGGAGGGAGAGGTGAGGAAGGTGGGGTGGGATGAAGGGGTATGGTAAGGTGGAAGAAGAAGAAGAGCGGCTCATCAACAGCGCACCCAGGGGGTCAACTAAAGGGTGAGGCCAAGGCAAGGAGTGTCTCTGACGTTTATCCTTCATCCTCCTGTTCTGGAACCACACCTGGAGAGAGTGAAACGGAAAAGAAGAAAGAATGAGGAAAGAAGCAACATTAAGGCACAGAAAAATTGTGCCGAAGTATATATGGCCTCACATAGCAATGCTATCCACTTTCAATTAATTGCGTCAGCTACAGACATGATGGGGGGTGAGGGTGTAGCATTGGCGTAGTGCAGCATCAGGGAGGATGGACAGGCCTGCAAAGTGTTTGAATTCAACACCAGAAATGGGAGAAATGTTTTGTTTTGCCCCATTTCTTACTCAAGTCATTTTAAAAGTCACCGAACATGTAGCCTAAAGCGTCCCCCTAAATACAGAAAGCAGTTTGCAACAGATGAATATAATTTGATATATGTTCGTCATCCTGGTATACAAACAAAGCAATGTTTTGCGCTAAATTCTAACATGCTAACATATCTGGTTCTCCTTCAACATCTTTTAACTCAGAAATGTTGCTTGCAGGAAAATCTAATTTGTAATCTTTTATAGTCAAGTTAGCTTGACTTGATAATATGCAAAACTACTTGGCTCCTTTATTTTTTTTAAAGTGATGTAAATGTATTCTCAGCATTTCAATGTTAGACATCACACCTCTAGTACTCACTCATAAACATTAAGTCCATGTTATTTTTCTTTACAAAGACATGCAGTTAAACATTTAATGGGGCGCCATTTTGCCAGCCTTTCTGAGTTTAATGTAAAGAATAATAAAATGTCTTGTCCAAATTACATCATACCTCTCTAGAAATGCTGCTGGCAGTGCTAACATGCTGATGTTTAGCATGTAATGGCAACAGGTTAGTGATCATAAGCACGCTAGAGTGCTAATTACCTATAATAATGACATACTATATTGTTCCCATTGGGGGAATTGTTATTTGGACAGTTTTACATAGATGATTTTGCTTAGTGTCTTGTCCAAGGACACCTCAGCATGAAACCAGGAATGAAACCACTAAGCCTGGAGTTGACACACAACTGCTTTATCATCTGAGCTAGATACCTCCCCATTAATTATCATCCCTAAACACAAAGTACAACTGAGGGTAGAAATAATATTGATTTGACAGGTACTCAAACTTAGATTTAGACATGGATGTCTCTATCACATTGCATTGGAATCCATCCAATCTGTGCTGGATGGAGACTTTTCACTTGTGAATCAAACATGTCAAACTACTAGACTACTACTAGAGGAAAGTTCTGTCAACAATTACCACAAAATCACCAGATTATGTGTGTTATAATTCAGTTTCTCATGTTAATTTCCACATTTCCTTACAAGACCAACATCTCCACCTTCTTACAGCTTTGCAGATGGAACTAGCAAGTTGTTTGGGTCTCAACTCTTTTACCAGCTCACAGAATCTCCCGGAAGGCTGTGGTTCTAAAGCGTCAGGTGGCAGCATTTACAAGACTTTGCCTCGCATTCCTGCTCTTTCATAAAAGACCCTCCAGTAGTTGCCAGAAAGGTGGGTGTTTACTGCATACTAAAGCTGCTGCTTGTGGTGGGCCTCTCAGTGCACATATGTGAGACGCTGTTAGACCCATCACTGCTTAATCTACCATTCTGATTGAAATAGATAAAAAACTGCCATTCTTTCTATGTAGGCCTGTTTTGTTTTATCCATCTGGTTGTGTCTCAGTAAATTATGTAAAATAACATTTGAGCAAGCCTGAAAATCTGTGAATATAGTAGCTATATTACTGAGCAAAGGCACTTCTATGTGAAGCTGGAGCTCAAGTGCAGTTAGCTTAGCTTTTCGTAAAGAGAGGATGTAGATGGAAACACTTACAAAACCAGAAACTCAAATTGGCATTTTGCTTAAACAAAGAGAAACATAAAAATTATAATTGTGTTTTTTACACTGAGATTTGCAAACGTGCTGCACATAAAGCCAAACACTCCAGCATATGACATTGCCTAAAAATCTCAATTGTCATTTTTAATTTCCTCTATGTGTACAGTGCTCATAAACGTAACGAGGTTATGTTCACAATCAATGTAAACTACAAGTTGCAAATAAAGAACAGATAAAGAACAACCCAATTAAATGCTGACAGACTGCAGATTTTGTCCGCCAAAATATTTGATCGACAATATACAGTTTACTACAATTACTATAGTTTACTGCCACAACATCTGATCTAGCAGTAAAACATTCAGTTTTGTTACTACATGATTATTAAAGTTTTTATGGTTGGGTTCAGACACTCATAGCACTTGGTTAAGGTTTGGGAATGATTGTGTGGTGGCTTAATAAAGTCAAATGTAGCAGTCGCTTCACACAGAGAATCTCCATCAACAAAACTACGATCTTTCTCTAACCCCAACTAAAGTGCTTTTCATGCCTCATCCAAACCTCACAGAACACTGGACTTGAACTTGGGTCAGGGGTTTGTCATTCCTGCATATCATATGTCCTCCATCCACTCTGACCACCTCCTTGCAAATGACTTTCCATTAATACAGTTAGAGCTTCAATTATTCAAACATTGCTTTGCATTACTCTGTAATAATAGTATAATTATTTTAACTACATAACCATAATCATGTTTGTAGCATAGTTGCATAGGAACAACACCAGTCTGGTACTGTCCAAAAAGAGCAAAGGCCCTTCTACCACCTCTTCTGAACTCACTTCTGATGACATTGTAAGTCTTTTGTCTAAACTTTAGAAAACGCAGCTCCAGGACAACAGTTTCCTATTTTACTGGGGTTAGCTTGACTATGAGCAGTTGCCAGACAACTAGGTGAGGTACAGGAGCTTGTACAACAATTGTGTTACCTGTAAACAGAGTCAGGCTAGCTAACGTGAATTTACCACAATGTAGAACTATTCTTAGAATTGCTTAGTTCATATGTCTCAGTCTTAGATAATTAAAGTGCACAGGTTTTTGTTTCCAGAGAACTGATGGTATGTGCATTATTTGGATGGTCACACAAACACGTGGCACACTACCAGCACATCTGTCAAAAAACAAAACAAAACCAGAAAACAACAACAACAAAGTCCAGATATGCTCACAGTACCTTTCTGTGGTAAATGAGGGCAATAAGCTAAGAAAATGTAAAAAGGTATTTGAGTCATGGCAGCTGGACTTCCTTCTTCCTTCTAAGAAGGAAGTCCAGCTGCCATGACTCCAATAAATGGATTCACCTGGGTGACTGAGAATCTTCACAACATGACTTTTTATGCTGTGAAAATCCAAATATCTGCTGCCAAAGAGGACAACCCAGGATTTTTTATTCTTAACAGTGACTCAGTTAAAAAGCAAGTCAGTATGTGGATGTTGAGTGCTGATGGTTTTAACTACTGTGTCTTTAGGTCAAAGACCTACTGACCTTTGAAGCACGTCAGCTGATCTCAGTTGATATTATACATATCTCAACCTTTAAGCCAGGAAGCTTATACATCTACAGTTCCATAACAAAATAATAAACCTATGTATCCATATGCAACAGAACATGTGCATAAGTGAACCTATGAGATTACTTATAACAAAAATACTGTGAAATCTAACTACCACAAACTCTAAGCAGCCAGTGATGGTGAACAGTAACTATATAAGGAATAGAAAAAGCCTCTGCATTAGTTCAGAATTCCTCCATGGTTTATTCATAAATGTAGGCTACATTATGGCATATAAATCATTAAGCTTAGCTTGGTATTAGGATACAACATGAAAAGACGGTGGCATTGCCCTTTAACCACACTTCCCGAACAGTTAACCACGGTACCTTTATCGTTGTCTCCGGTAGGTTGAGCGCAGTGGCCAGTTCGCACCGCCGGGGTCTGGAGACGTAGCTCTCCTTGCCGTACTCCTGCTCCAGGCGGGACAGCTGCTCGCGGGTGAACGCA
>OMLM01001142.1:5836-25274 GCA_900302695.1 Helostoma temminkii
CTATAATATGATATTATTATTATTATTATTATTTATGATAATGTGCCTTAATTATTTGCTTGTTTCGGAAAGAAAATGTAGAAATTGTAAGTTTTAGGATAAAAATAAAAATTAACCCAGGTCTGTTCCTGTTGAATCTATCTGGCGATTAACTGCTTTTGACAAACATTCAGCAAGTACCTATTGTACAAGCTTTTGTTATATATTATGTGTTGTAGATGTGTGTCATTTTATTGGATCAGGAGATGATATGGAGGTTTATTTTTACAGACTTTATATGTAAAAGGACAGTGTCATTTTGCAGACACCAAAGTCCCCTCTGGATGACATGCTGTATGTTACTTCTCTGTCTGCAGACATTGTTGATGGTAATCTAAAATCTGTAATGAGGATAATTCTGGCACTGGCTGCCCACTTCAAACCCTCAGCCACTCAGAGAACTGCTACTGGAAGGACCTTGACAAAAGGCAATGCCAACCACAACCCTCTGTCCACTGTTGCATTAGCACAAGGTGCTGCAGCAGCCTTGGCATCAGCACGACTTGATGCCTCACTGCCTGCATGTGTCGCACGTATACACAGGTACGCAGATGCACAAGTCATAAAAATAATTAACTTTACCTAAAATCCCTGTCAGTATCTTCCTGAAATACCTAAAATGTTTTAGTCTGTCTGCAGCAATAATTTATTTGATACAGTTTGTTCTTTGCTGGCCTCTGGTGGACAAAAAGAGTTCATCCATCATCTATACTGCTGTAGTAAGTCAAAACTTTTCACTTGTTACCTCTGCTTTGTCTACCATCTTTCAGTGGCTTGGATGTGGAAAAAAGTGTGTGTGTTCGTGCACTGGTGAAGCAGTATGAGAGAGGTGCTCCAGATGAGCAGGACAGTTCCCTGCCTGGCAGGTAATCTACTTTTATATAAGCTCAAGCTTCTCTTAAATCCTTATACCATAACTCATTCAGTGGGTTTACATGTCTTCTAGTAATCAGGTTAGCTTTCTTGAGTAAGCTAATTTATTAACTGTCATGAACTTTCAGAAACAAGAAACATGGTTTCTGTAATTGGGGTAAGGTATTAGAGAAAACCAATATCCTCAGGCGCATTTCTTCCAGAGAACGCAGATTTCTCTGCCAATGTATGCACTTAACTAAGTCTCTAAACGGCTCTTTACAAGAGCACATGTCTGCTACTTCCAGCAGTGAGGAGCGACTAGAGGAAAGGTGAGAGCATTAGACAGAGCTACTGTGCCTTGTTATTAAAATCAAGTCCGCCCAAAGTCAGATTAGAACTGAAACCCACAAATATAGTAAGGTATTTGGGCAGTGAGTTTTGGGGATTTTGCCTGTATATACCACTGCAATGGATTTGAAATAAAACAAACAAGATGTGATCAAAGTTTAGGTTTTACAGCCAGTGACTGCCTAAAGTCTGGAGCCCAAGGACATCAGATCATGAGTTTTGTCTCTAGAGATGCTTTGCCAGGGCTTCACTGCAGCCACCTTCAGTCGTTGCTTGTTCACTGGTTTTGTTGTCAGTTTTTGTCTTCAGTAACTGAAAAGGGCTCTACTGGGTTGGGATCGGTTGACTGACTTGGCCATTGAAGAATATTCAATTTCTTTGCCTTCAAAAATTCTTAATTGTTTTCACACTATTTAGGATCAGTTTTGTAGCATTTGGCTCAATGTGAGCAGAGAGTATAGTCCTATACACCTCAGAATTCATCTTTCTACTTCTTTCCTAGCCATGCAAAAGGTTTTTGCTGTCTTTCTTACAGATCCATGTTGTTTTTTTTAGCCTAATGATGGCCTCCTTCATTTGCATTGAGATCTTCTTGGATTTCATATTGGGAGCCCAGTCAAACAGCTGCCAAATGCCAACTCAGTCCCTAATTCCAAACCTTTTATCGCATCTGGTCAATTAACTTCTTGCCAGTCAATGGTCCAAATACGTTTGAAATGTCTATGGGCTGCAGACTTCAGGCAGTCCTTTACTGCAAATGATTTTTATCCAAATAGTAAAAATTATGGTTCCCAAATTATTTTGGAAAAATCAAGGTACTCTTAAAATGGCAAACAGCTAAATGATAAATGGCATATTTGTGTAAAACCTTTAAAATAAAACTGAAAGTTTGCACTTTGATTACATTTTTACATATTTTATTTCAAATCCATTGTGGTGTTGCAAGCAAAATCATAAAGTCTGTCATTACCCAAATACAGTGCCTATAAAAAGTATTAACCCCCAAGTGAAAACAGGTTTCCACAAAGTAATGTCATTAAAAAAATATGTAAGGTGAAATCAGTGTTTGCATTAACATTCACCCCCTTCAGGTCAGTATTTTGTAGCTGCACCTTTGGCTGCAATCACAGCACGGAGTCTGTGTGGATAGTTCTCAATTAGGCTTGTACATTTGGACACTGGAAGTTTATGCCATTCTTCTTTGCAAAACTGCTCAAGCTCTGTCAGGTTGCATAGGGATCAGGTGTGAATAGCACTTTTCAAGTCCATTCACAAATTCGCTATTGGATTGAGGTCTGGGCTTTGACTCTACCACTCCAGAACATACACCTTGTTGTCAGTAAACCATTTCTGTGTAGCTTCCGCTGTATGCTTCGAGTCATTGTCTTGCTTGAAAACAAATCATCTCCCAAGCCATAGTTGCCGACTGAATAAGATTGCCCTCCAGATTTGTCTGGAGCATTCATCTTACCCTCTACCTTAACAAGCCTCCCAGGGCTGGCTGCCGAGAAGCATCCCCACAGCATGATGCTGCCACCGCCGTGTTTCACAGTGGGGATGGTGTGTTTGTGGTGATGTGCAGTGGTTGGTGTTCGCCAAACAAAGCACCATTTTGGTCTTATCAGACCAAAGAACCTTCTTCCACTTGACCATGGAGTCTTTCACATGGCTTTTGGCGAACTCAAGTCATGATTTAACATGAGTTTTCTTCAACAGTGGCTTTCTCCTCTCCTTGCCACTCTCCCACAAAGCTTTGACTGGTAAAGAACCAGGGCAACAGGTGTTGTACGCACAGTCTCTCCTATCTCAGTTGCTGAAGCTAGTAACTCCCTCAGAATAGTCATCGGTGTGTTAGTGGCCTCTCTCACTAGCCTCCTTCTTGCTTTCCTTCACTGTGACATTAATAAGGTATTTTTCGAAAATTGTTTTGTCAAAGTTGCCAACTTATATTGACCATGATTGGTTTATAATGTCAATGAAAGGGTGAAACATCCAAGGGGTTGAATACTTCTTAATGGCACTGTACTTTTGGACCTAACTGTAGTGCCCTGTAGAATAAGTCACAGTTTACTATGTTTCTTTAATAACTGTCAAAAGGAACTTTGTGTCAGTCTGTGTTTTTTTCTCACAGTGCTTTCGTTCAGCTCCAGCAATACGTATATCAAAAAAGTCAGGAAGCAGTCTCTTCTGTCACTTTACAGTTAAAATCTATGAACCATGCTTCCAAAAAAAGCCCATAGTAGAAGGAAAATCACATAACTAATCTGCTGCATGTTGCCTAAATGCATGTAAACACAGGTGTTGAAATTAGTAGAATTTAGTACATTGCTGTTGTTTCTTGAGCCCCTTTGCATTTTGCATTAAAAATACTGTACAAGAATTAATTTAAGTGAATAATCTTTTTAAAAAAAACTGTTGATCATTTGCAATATCTCCTCTAACACGTTGAAACTACTTGTTGTTATTTTAAATAATGCAAAGCTGTGATAGCAATGATAGTAGAAATTTATAAAACTGAAACTCTACTTACAGTAAATGTACACTAAATGTGGTTAAAGTGGTATGGCTATGTAATTAACTTTGGACATCTTAGTACAAGGAGATATTTTTATTCAGTTTAGTTTTACACCAGACTGTGTAACTCACAGTTTGGTAAAAAGCAAACTGTATATATTATTTTTTTGATTTATTGTTTAAATTTTTATCAGAAGTTATTGTCCATCTTCAAATCCTACACTACAGTGGATCTCAACAATGGTCCTCAAGGCACACCTGCTTTCTGCCTTCCAGCTATTGGAACTAACTATTTCCAACTATTCCTTCGTGACTGAACACACCTGAACCAGGTAGTCAGCTATGGGTAGGACTGGCGTAGCTGGAAAACAAGCAGGACAGTGTGTCTGAAGGACCAAGGTTGAAAACCACTGCTACAATACACTCATGCATCCGTAGATTACATCCTGTGGTGTGTGTGTGTTTGTATTTGTGTGTGTGTGTGTGTCACTGCCTGACTGAGCATATGACTTTGGTGTTTTGGTTTTAGTATTCCAAACCTAATTTTGCTCTTCGTGTGTGTGTTCATAGACTGGGCAACACACACACAGATAAAGGGAAAATAATCAGCCTTTATCTTCTCCAATCACATGTTCTGTGGTGTTCCTTTTTACCATCATGTTGTGTGTGTGTGTGTGTGTGTGTGTGTATGTGAGTACAGACGGGGGTCTGAGAGAGGTGCATTCATAGTTTTATATAAGAGCAGCTCATACTACCATAACATACAGTAGGGTCCCACATTGAGCACATGATTGAAAACATGATGTATTGATCTTCTGATAATGTGGTCACTTCTGGTCTGCCTGATCATGCTTTGGACAAAATAATTCTGGTTTCCACAAAATGTATTAGAGTGTCTTGCATTGCACCCTTAGAAACCTCCAGTCTTCTTATAGACTGCTGACACTCTGATTCCATGTTTCCCGCTGTCACAATGCTACTTAAACACAGTCACAATATAACAACCTGCCTCAGTGGAAAGGTTAAAGCCCAAGATCTGATCTGTGCAATAGGAGTTAACATGGTCAGAAATTGATTTCCGATGCAGAAACGGTGCAGAATCTTCAAAATCTCACCTTCATTTTGAATGTAAAAACTTCTTGTGTTTCTGAATCTCAATTATTTTCATGTTTCCTTAAAAATATCACAACTTTTAGGTGAAATGTTAAGTAGTGTCTGCTGATTTGGTCACCCTGGTAACATTTTACTAGCTGGAAGGCAAGAGGCGGGTATCTTAGGGTGAAGAAAATCACAAACTCATGAGTTTGTTGAGATGCTAATGCTAGACCCCCAAATGCAGGGTGTATCTTAGACTCCTTGGAGATATAAAGCACAGTTAAACCACCTGTAGCCCAGTATGGGGGGGACACAGATTAAATGGTAAGACCAGACTCTGTGAGGCAGTGTGTATGTGTGTGTAGAGTTTTGTGTGATTTGTATGATTCTTTTATAACATCAGTTCTGCAGTGCTTCATGTAATGTGAAAAACAAGAATGCTTTGATTTGCAAATTTGTGCAAGTATTTGGACTTGTGTTATGATTTTGGAAAATGTGTCATTCTCATGTGTTACTTTTTATGTGTGTCCCCTTTCCCTTCATTTCCTTTCCTTTCCTTTCCTTTCCTGTCCTTTCCCTCTTGCCAAATATTTCAATAGGTTGTTTATACAGTTACCATTTATACATTGTTTATGAAAACAGTCAGTCACTTTCAATTGTCACTTCTATAATTATCACGAAGACCACAAACAGTGGTACATAATTCATAGTGGGCATTTCTGTAAGCGTGTTTTATTACTATATATTTATTGCACCCAACAACCTTGTCATGTCAAGTAGCACTGTATGTATTTACACTGGGTGTTTATGGTTTTGCTGATTAGTATTTAGAGCTCACACTTGCATGTCTCGTGCATCGATCTCTGGAATAAATTAATTAACAAGTGTTTTATCTTCCTCGAGCTTCAGCTCTGTCAGTCCACTGTCATCTCCAAGAGCTCCACCCATTCGCCACTCAGATACACAGCAGGAAGACATTCAACAACAGGAGAGCCGTGGTGAGTACTGTACTGCAACAACACACTCTGCTAATAAACCTTATCAGATTTGTGTAACACTGTGTTGTATACGTACATAAATCTGTGTGCATGTAGCTGAATCATCTCAAATCGCGGTGGATACGACATGGGAGGATTCTCTTAGTGAAGCTTTGGAGAAGGAGGTGCAGGAGACACGTAAAATGGTGTCTTCTTTACAGGTATGTGCATATTAAGGGTTTGAATTTGATTCTGGAAACCATCTATGTGCATAATGTTGTCATTTTGTTTTTCAATCAGAAAGTCTTTTTGCTTCCATACTAATGTTTAGGTTTTTAGTGTATATTCTGTCTTTGTCATACAACGGTGAAGATTACTTTTTTGGATTGGTTCTGTACAAACTGGTGTCACGTGTTAAGCCCTTTTTGTTTTGAAGGCTCTGCTGCTGCATGGTTCAGTGCCTGAGGACGAGCAGGACGTGTCTTTGACTTTGGACCAAGGCAATGCTGAACAGCAACTGGTAATGGCAGCCTGCATCTATTTATATTTTTCAGTTTTTCATTCCCTTTTATCAGTCTTGAATTTTCTGGCCTTCTGTCTGTTTTCTCTCTTTTCTGTGTCATTCTTCGCCGTGTTACACCAGCTCACTGTGTTCACCTCAGATCACATTTCTTTTTCTTAACTGCGGATTTGTTGGTGTGTGTGTGTGTGTGTGTGTGTGTGTCAAAGGGCAACACAGGTATCAGTTTTCCTTCTTTCTCAGTCCATTGTGGTTTTCAACACGCACTTTTCGCTCTCTTTCCAGGTAGTCATACGCAGTCGTTTGGATCAGAGTATGGAGGAGGCTCAGGAATTGAAGGTAAATTATTTTGTAATTAGTTTTCTTTTCAAAATATCTATAATAAATAATTATTAATTAACTGCCATGTGAATAATATTCATTTAGAGTGTTGTTTATTTTTTGCTTTAGAGGGAACTGTTACGTTGTAAGCAGGAGATAAGAAACCTGCAGGGAGTCAAGGTAAGACAAAGCCAGATGTGTTCCATTAAACTAAATAAATGCTATTCTTACTGTATTATAGAAAAGTTGCTGGACAAGTTATTAACATTCTGTTGGTTTGTAAATATGCAGGATGCCCAGCAGCAGAGGCTGTGCACTCAGGAAGCATCAATACTTCAGATGAAGCAGGAGCTTCTCAGAGCTAGCATGACAAAAGATGAACTCAGCAACAAGAATGTATGAAGTATATAAATGCTGGAATTAAATACCGACTTACATTTAAATCAGTTTAATGTAGAGGGAATGTAAACTCTTGTAACACAGCAATAAACTTGTTAACAGTTTTCATTTGTTGCTGTTTTACAAATTTCTTGTAGGCAGATCTACAGTGGAAGCTTGAGGAGTGCAACAGGTTGTGGAGTGAATGCAAGGTGAGGCACTCTAGTCCCCGTCTTTTAAAGGTTTGCTGTGACATAGTTAAACATAACATAGTTTAATTACCCTAACTTTATGTTAAATTGTATTTGTTTATTGGGTTTATACCAAATATTGTACCTTCCCTTTTCTCTTTGGTTGGTTGGTTACAGAAGGATGTAGGACAGAAGGACAGACTACTGCAGCAACTCAAACACAAGCTTGAGGAAAGCCAAAAGCAGCAGGTATGTTAGCTAGAAAAGATGGGGATTTTTAATAAACAAATCCAGGTTTGCACTGGTATGTGCAGCTCAGTAAAATGTATGAATATCTCAGAACAATATAGTTTATTATTGATTAACCTTGAAAATTCTTTAAAAACTATTAATGTTTATCAGCAAATAAATACAAAAACCTACTTGGATGCAGGAAAATATACTTAAATAACTGGTGTAGATATTCTTATTTCCTCCTTCACTAATCCATTTAATAAGTCACTTACATAATCTTAGCCATGGAGTGAATCTACTTATGTCTGAGAATTTAACTGGTTTATATTCATGTGTATCTGATGTCTAAATGTGTCTTTTTGGCAGAGTGAATTGCAAAGACAGCTGGAGCATAAAAACAGCACGCTGCAGGAGCTAATGAGTACAGATCTGAACCAGGTAGTACTTTTGCTTTACTAATACTCTATACACTAAAGCCTAAGTAAAGTTAAGCTGAGTTTTAGATTTCATATTCAGTCTGCACCAAATTCAAATACCTTATCCACATTACACAGCTTGCAATTTTTTTCAGGTTTCCACTGCCACAGAAAACAATGGATATTCTTACTCTGGAAATCCAGCTCCCTCTGTGTCGAGTGTAAGTTTTTTTTCTATTTAATGGCTGTGCAGTCATAGGGTGTAGTGCTCTCATTGATATTTCTTTTCTTTTATATTATTTTGCAGTGTTTGTGCTACATATATACCATTCATCATACATTGGAATTTTCAAAAATACAATAGAAAGAAATTTAAAGAAAATTGTGTTGTGAGGTGTAAATTACCTGGAATACAGTTCTTTTTAAAGTACAGTATTTGAAGAACAGAGAGGAAGTAAGAGATAATATGATTAATCTAGAAAAATCTACAAAATGACCATAATAGTAGAGTACAGAAAGTACTTCAGACAAGTACACATCTGTTAATGTAACAGGTTGTTGTGTTTGTTCTGTGTTAGCAGGCAGAGGAGGTTCAGCTGCTAAGAGATGCACTTAGGAGTTTGAGAAACAACTTCAGAGACCAAGACCCTCAGCACCATACATTGGACACCCTGGAGCAGAGCATAGTGTCACTCATCGACAGACTGCATGTTGTACATACACACGGGGTACAGATGCCTTTTTATCAACTTCAAAAGCTGAACAAAAACTACTTTTAATGCTTGAGTGTGCTGCAGCGGCAGCTGTATTTGAGATAAAAATCTGATGCAGAGAGATCTTAAATTCAGCATTTGTTCAAATCTTGCAGGGAAGAGGAAAATCACCAAGGCGCAAAGGTCAACACACAGACTCTGACACCTGGTCGTGTACAAGTAAGTCATTCTAACATGTGCTTACCAAACACACATGCTAAGTGTGTATGTAGCACAGTATTTATGCTTTTACTATGTTTTTCATTACAGAGTCAGTTCGTCAGTCCCACAATGGTTCTTCTACCTCCACTAAAATTCTTTATTTTACTGGAAAATCCTCAACACCTTCCATGATCAGTATACCGAAGAGGTTAGTTTGGATATATTGAGGTTTTTCTTTTTGAAATGTTTGTGCTCCTTTAGTTTTTTTGCTACATTCATTTTTAAAAAGTATATCTGACCATAGTCTCCATCGGTTAACAGCCACCACTGACACTGATCTTCCAAATACATGCATTTATGCTAGCAGGCAAAGGGCATAAAATGAGATGAACAAAACATGACACAAGGTGCTAAGATGAGTCTTTTTCTACTCCTTGTACAGGCTGGGTGAGGTCACTCTCAAGGATGTCAAGGCAGCTGTGGATCGAGAGGGAAACTATAGGTACCACTTCAAGGCCCTGGACCCTGAGTTTGGAACAGTAAAAGAAGAAGTAAGAGAACTATGGAGAAAAAACAAACAGATAGTTGGTGCATGCTTATTGTAGTGCTTTGAGTTATTGTAATCAATATGCTAAATAGTAATTTTAACCTGTCAGAGTATTAATTAAAAAAAAGAATGAAATGAATGAATATTGTGGTAATGATTTTCATGTTTATCAAACACAAAATTAAATTGCGATCCATGCGAAAGTAAAAAAGGTCTTAAAATATTCACAGTTGTTGTGATGTGGTACTTTAAGTAGATGTAAGCAGATAATATGTCCTACTGTCTGTGTGCAGGTATTCCTGGATGGAGCAATTGTTCCAGGCTGGGAAGGAAAAATAGTGGCCTGGGTAGAGGAGGACCGCGGTGAGGAAAGGTAACCACTTGTTAACTCCGTATCTCTTGACTTTATTTTTTCTGACTGTCATGGGTAAACACATCTTTCTCCTTTGTGTTTTAGGCCATTCTAGGTTCAAGCTGGGGAAACATGGCACTTCTTGATTTTGCTTCTGGTAACTCTGATCCCAGAGGCACATCAAGACAGCTGTTCAGAACAGAGGCACAAATGGACACTTTTTGAGAAACAAATACTGTCACACTTGTAAGCAAGAGATTTGGGTTCCCCAGCTAGTACATCCATCTTGGAACTGTAAATCTGAAACTGTTATCAAGATTATTGTAAAACTCAGTGCCTTCTGAAAGAAAGCGATTTCTATCAAGTCCTCATTAGTGTTGGGCTGTAGCTGTAGTTTCAAAAGTTAAGTCAAATTAGTTGTAAACACATTTCACTTTTTTTGAAGCCACAGTAGTGTTCTTGTTGTTCTGGCCTCACTTCTGAGACCAGGCATGTGTATGAGCAATTGGAAAAAAATGTAAACTAATTTTTATTTGTTGATAAGGAACATCATATTTAAAGAAATTCCACCAGATTACAGGTTACAAATATGTATTGTCAGTTGTTAGCTTTGGTACATTCAGGTATTGTGAATGTAAAGTGAATGTATAATATTATTAACAGAGCAAGAAAATAGGACAAAATGTGGGCTACAAATAAATGTCACTTTTATAATACAAACAATGATAGAAAAAGTCAAAGTTTGCAGATTTATTTTTGTGTCAGTGCTACACAAGATACCACTTACTACTGTACAATTAATTACATACAACTGTTACAAAATAAAATAGAGGATGATGTGGATATGTCCACATCATGTGGATGTGTTGTTGCAAAAAGGACAAAAAAAACAGTACGTGTTTGAGATTAATCAGGTTTACTAGATAGAATTCAAATCCAGGTGTGGGTTTAAATGTCGCTCTGTAGCACAGGAGCATGTCAACAGAACATGCTCATACTGAACTTCAGTTAGTAAACAGAAACGATGCTGAACTTTGAAGCAGAAATGCAGATGAACGCTGTTATTTTGTTTATGTTATGAAATGCTTTTGTACATTTATGTAAAATATTTCCACCATATCCTTAAATATTTAAAACGTATGACTCTTTTTTTGTTCAGAGATTCGTGTGCAGCTTCGTGCAGCTTTTTCTGCTCCTGATAAAAAGATGCTGTGGATATCACGCATATAAAGAAGAGTGACCATACCACTTTTTATCCTGTGTGTGAGTGTATGTGCGTGTGTGCTGGTCTTTCTATAGTTTTGTAGACAAATATTAGTTTAATGCTGTAATTGTTGTATGAACATTTTGGAGACATTTTTGTCCTCTCAACATAGTTTTGTTTAGGATTAGGGTTTGAAACAGGCCTTTAGTTGTACTGGCTAATGATAGGATGACGAGGAAAGGAGTGCCTTATGTTAATAAGTGCCCTCACAAAGTATAGAAAGATTATCACACACTGGTTTTCTAATTTCCCCATAAGATTAATGTATTTTCCTTCACTTACACTCCAACAGAATGTGCATAAGTCTACTTACTAAGACCCAGAGATTTGAATGCCATACCTGCCTGCACTGTGAAATGTGCAGTTCCTGACAAGATGGTTATTTTGTATTTGTTTTGTTTACTGAAATTTTTACAAAATATGGATAATGTGTCGTTTGTTAAATCTTAGACATATTTTGAAATAAAAGTATTTTAAAAGATTGTACTGCCGCTGTGTGGTCGCTGATATAAGTGCAGTGAGAAGCTTAGAGGCTCTAGTTCGAACAATCAAGAATTTTATAAATCGCTTTTTTGTTATTTAATGGGGCTTTTTATTTATTTATTTGTAAGTATTTATTTATTTTATTTAGAGCGGTGGGGGTTATTTGACGATTGAACGTTGATTCACCACGATTTACGACACCTGTTTCGCAGCGACGACAGGCAAAGAGCAGAGCCGTAAAACGCTGTGTTTTTAGACAGGGGGAGGTCATTAGAAAGTGAGGAGTGAGCACGGGTCGGTTGTCGGGGCGCACAGACAGTCGGTGCCAGCGTAATTCTCATGCCGGTGTAAAATAAATACATTATTCAACATCTCTGTATAGTGTTTCAACCTCTGCGACATGCTTCGTCTCATCCTGCGGCTCAGGCCGTCCGCCAAGCTCCGGTGTCTCCGTGCCCTCCCCACCGGGCCTGTTGCGCTCAGCTCCCGCTCCGTACACGGAACCGGCTGTCTGAGGCGGCTTCACAGTGGAGCGAGCTCCCGGGCCGTGAGCTGGAGCTGCGGCTTTAGCCACAGGGCGACTCTACTGCGCTGTCCCCAGTTGGCAAGCAGCTGTCAGAGCAAACGTTTCTACAGCCTCCCGCCACACCAGAAGGTAACTTTACCGGACCAGGGCTCGGGTTGCCATAGCACCGACGTTCACGGTTATAGTTAGCATGACCTCCGCAGCTAGCATACGGTAGCACTGAGATGTTACCATCCTGTCACTGATTTAAGGGGTAAATACTGACTAAAAAAAGGTGCAGTTTTTATACTTTAAAGTCGATTTGAATATAACTAATATAGTCAAAAACGTTGATTTGAGCTAATTGTATTAATTAGGAGTCTGATACTCAGTAAAAACAGCTTGTTGTCAAATAGTTGAGCCTTTAAAGTTATTCGGTGTTGCTGCTGCTTTCTAGCTGTGCTTTATACAAAAGATGGAGACCCCCGCTTACTGTGTGGACTCTAAATCAGACTAAATGAGATTTTAGATTTTTTTTCCTCCACATATTTACGCATTTCCTCAACTGTCATTCATTCATGGATGACTTGCCTTATGCTATTTTCAGTTTACATACTGTACTCCTAATTCTGGTTTTCAGTATGCAGTATTTTGTGGTGAAAGAAGTACTCAATATGTAGAGTAAAGCAGAAAGAATAATGTTATTGGAACATATTACTATATTATAATTAATGCATTAGTACTACTGCAGGCCAGAGCAAATAAAACAAAAACTTCTGGGTGAAAAAGTAAAGTACATTTCTATCTAGTTCACTAAATCCAAATACATTACACTATTACAGCAAGTATTTAAGTTGAACACTCTGAACTGCTGCATCCCTTCTTCTCGTGTGTCCAGTTTGTTCCCATCACATTAAAAAAATATTTTGGAAACCCAACCTATATCTGTCTCTCCGCTAACCATCATCACACTTGTGTCGTAATGCTGCTAAATGTAGGTTATGTATTGAGCAAGAGGATGAGGTGATGATGATGTATGAACTGCAGTTACATCACCTGACATTTGGCAGTATTTCGGTGCCCTGTCACGAATCCCCTGTAAGGTGACAAGTCACTGTGATTTCTGGGATTTTTGGCTAACCACTAGAATAAATATGGCACTTTGTCATAATTCCTTAATTTTTGAGCTTATGGTGTTTGGTATCTGTTCATCAGGTGGAGCTTCCTGCGCTGTCGCCCACCATGCAGACAGGCACGATCGCTCGCTGGGAGAAGAAGGAGGGAGAAAAAATCGGCGAGGGAGATCTTATAGCTGAGGTTGGATACCATGAGTGTATTTGTGCATTTGTGTTTAAAATTAATCAAAGCTATGCACTTAAATAGTTTATTTCTATAGGTGGAGACCGACAAAGCTACTGTAGGTTTTGAGATGATGGAGGAGTGCTATCTGGCAAAGATCTTGGTTCCTGAAGGGACCAGAGATGTGAATGTCGGATCGGTTATTTGTATCACAGTTGACAGGTAAGTATCTGTTAGTTAATTTAGGAAATACTCACTGAAAACCAAGATAATATCATAGAAGACTGTGTACAGGGCAACTTACTCGTGTGTGACAAGTGTGTAACTTTGCCGTTGACATATTCATGTGGCTCATCCACTGTAATGTTTGTCTCCTAATGTAAGTGGTCTTCAGGATGACAGTCACTATATAGTGCACTCTATAGGGTGCCATTTTGTAGTGGTGTCCAAATGTTGAGTAAAAATTATCATACGCTATATACATATGTATGTAAAGCATCTCGCAATACAACACTAATGGTAGTCGTCACAGCATGTACACTACTTTCAGCTAACAATCCGAAAAAGCACTTCTTCCTGTTTTAGATTGTCAAAATCTTAGAAAAAATGTCAGTAATCTCAATCTCAAGCTCGTCGTTGAATGGACTTCTAAGTGTAGGTTATACAAGGTGTAGTGAATGAGTGAATAGGGAGTGATTTTGGATGCAACCAGTGCTCCCATCCACAGGGCACTGAATGGTTTGATATTGTACGGGAATTATGAGCCCTATGCCATGGCGTTTGCTAATCGTAGTTAATTTATTTTCTGTATAGCTCCAGATCACAACAGAAGTCATTTAAGTTTAGCTTTCCTATAGAACAGGTCTATACCTTGCTCTTTTATTAAACAACCCCAACACACGGGTGAAGTTAAGTTGGCATGTAGCAGGTGTTTCACTGGAGCTACCAATATTAAATCCAAGGAGATCTTGATGCAAGTGAAGGAGGTCGTGATTAGGCTGAAAAAAACAAAAACAAATTATCTGTAAGAGAGAAAGCAAAAACATGGACAGGCATAGAGATCAAAAATACGCTGGAGAAGGTGAAATAATAGACGGACATAGTAGATCACTCCAAAGCGCAAATAGACAAAATTGAATATTTTAATATTCATTAGATGCATTCTTAGTTCACACTCTCAAATTTAAAATGAATCTAGCATAAATATTGCTTCGGCATTTCTGCACCTGCACATATCTGGGTGTCAAATGGATAATTTACTGATCATAACTACATTTAGTTGATTTCTTTTCAGAATCTGATTTTGTTTTAGGTAGTTTTGAACATGTCACACTCAACCCCTGGTCCTTTGCCCTAAACATGGTTGAGCTCTGTGTAATTTATGTGTAATATTTTCCACTGCAGTCCGGACCTCATCCCAGCCTTTAAAGATGTAACTCTGGACATAATTAAAGCAGCTGGTGCTGCTCCTTCACCAGCTGCCTCTGCTCCTCCTCCCTCTACACCTACTGCTGCTGCTGCCTCCCCTCCTCCTGCAGCCCCAGGCAGCTCTTACCCACCACACATGACGGTACAGTAAAGAGCACTCTCATATGCAGTAGTTGCTAAGACAAGTGAAATAGGGTTGAGAAATAATCATAGTGACCTGTAGCTCCAGCAGTAGTTTTATCAGAGTTTGTTCAGACTGTCAGACTGTGATAGCTTGTTGAAGAGAATAAAAATAAATTGCCTGTTAGGTGTGGTATTACTTTTTGAGTAGGAAAGATTTTAACATCTAGAGATTGTTTTTATAGGCTAGAGTAGAGGAAAACTTTAGTTTGTCTCAAGCCCAACTCACAGCTTAACTGAAGTTGTGAGACTGATTCTGAACTAGATTGTAAACTACAGAGATTTTATCTCTGCTTTAGTTAGTGTGTGATTTTGATGCATGTGTTACAGATCACGCTTCCTGCCCTCTCTCCCACCATGACGATGGGGACAGTGCAGCGCTGGGAGAAGAAGGTTGGAGAGAGGCTGAGTGAAGGAGATTTGTTGGCTGAGATTGAGACTGACAAGGCGACAATCGGTAAAAGTCATTTCATTTTGAAATATTAGCTCTGTGCACTGCAGAGTATTCCCATGGTGGAGAGAGGAGCTATCTAATTAAACTCTTGCTTTTAGAATTATAAACGATATGGCACCTGGCCATTAATTTTAGCTTGGTTTATCATAAAGAGTCCCATGGGTAAAAACACTTTTCTATACACTGCAGCAGTTCTCTGGAACAGTTACTCTGTATATTTAAAGCAACCAACAACCAAGAGGGGTTTTTGAATCTTGCTAAACAATTATTGTTGAATAGTTAAGTATAATTTGTATTATTGTATTCTGAGTTATAAAGATGTTCTTTTTTGTATTTATGTTTTTGACCAGTATTGCTGAACTATATCTATTGCATTTGTATTTAACATTAATATTTAATCAGGGAAATGTTGTTGGTCTTTGTTTTATCGTGACATGTATGATGTTGGTGTCGCATATCTGAATCGATTATATTTGATGAGCCTTAAATATCGTTTCTAAGGAAAGAGTGTATAAACCTCTGGCATCACAAGAAAACTCAACATGTCTCTTTCATCTTTGTGTGTAGGCTTTGAGGTGCAGGAGGAAGGATATTTGGCCAAAATCCTGGTGACAGAAGGAACTCGGGACGTCCCATTGGGAATGCCGCTCTGCATCATTGTAGAGAAAGAAAGCGACATTGCTGCCTTCAAGGATTATGTGGCGACTGGAGTGACAGAGGTTTCCACACCTCCTCCAGCTCCAGTAGCAGCATCAGTGAGACACATTTAAGCTTTTATTTACTGAAGGTGGTCTCCATTCAGTTTAGGACGACTGATATGTGAGTATTTTGTGTTATTTTGTAGGTTGCAGCTCCAGCAGCTGCAGCACCCAGTCATGCCGCTGCTGCTCCAGCAGCACCCAGGAAGGGCCGCGTGTTCGCCAGTCCGCTTGCTAAGAAACTTGCTGCTGAGAAAGGAATTGACCTGGCACAGGTCAGCGGTAAGTGACAGTATACAGGTGATTAAGTGATATGTGGGATATTTATTATTTCTAGTTAAACGCTAGATATAAAGCTGGAGCATGGAGTGTTAAAATATTTCTCAAACATAGAGCTTTTTTCCGTTCAGGTTCTGGTCCTGATGGACGCATTACCAGGAAAGATATCGAGAGCTTTGTTCCACCAAAAGCAGCACCTGTAAGTAAAGTCCCCACGATTTTCTGTATGCTGTGCTTAACCTGCAAGTAGTGATCCACATTAAATCCAGTTTAATTGTTTGTTTTGATTATTAATGATTTAAGTGTGTATTTTTGAATATGTGGCTGCAGTGTTGGAACAATATGTTGTATAGTTGATTAATCATTTTGTATTTTATGATGCAGAAATCATTCTGCGTAATCATTGAATTTCTTTTGGTCTTGGACTGTTCAGAACGTGTGTGTGTGTGTGTGTGTGTGTGTGTGTGTGTGTGTGTGTGTGTGTGTGTGTGTGTGTGTGTGAGAAATTGTGAAGCACTTTTTTTTAACAATATTCAGACAAAGGTTTCATTTATTTTGGAATTTTATGTGTTCATAATGTTATTGATGTGAGCTAGAAGGTTTTAGTTTTGACAAAGTTTTACCACACTTTTTGAGGCATTTTAAAATGTCTGTGTGATGCTTTGTGCCTGAAGGTTTTGTTAATTTTGTAAATGATTCAATTAATGAATTACATTAATTAATTTTGATGTCAAATTATTTCCTTTGGCAGGCTGCTCCGACTGCGGCCGCAGCTCCAGCTGCCCCTGCACGTGCTGCGGCTGCTCCTGCTGTACCAACTGGGACCTTCACTGATATTCCTATCAGTAACATCCGCAAGGTGGGAGCAGAGACGTATCTTGGTCCACTATGTTCAGTGATGAGTTGTTCCCATGCACAAACACCTGATGATAGTCAGATGTTATTCATGACGTTGATCTTTCTATGCAGTGTTTGATGCTGATACGTTTCACAGTGTGGCTCTGTTATCTCTGGCCTGTGCTTCCACATTTTGCCCTGAAGACAGGCGCTCCATTCATCACCAGAGACTCACTCCTGTCTGATGAATTATAGATCAAAGCTGAAAAGCTTATGTTTGTCTGTCTGCAGGTCATTGCTCAGAGGTTGATGCAGTCTAAGCAAACCATCCCCCACTATTATTTGTCTGTAGACATCAACATGGACCAAGTGATCGAACTTCGGAAAGATCTCAATGATGTGAGTCATCGCTTGTACATACATGTCTAACACAAAACAGAAAACTAGTATCATAATTTTTATCTCTTAAGCAACCTGTCCTCCTCCTCATAGGAAGTGAAAGCCCAAAATATCAAACTTAGTGTGAATGACTTCATCATCAAAGCCAGTGCTCTGGCCTGCCTCAAGGTTCCCGAGTGCAACTCCTCCTGGATGGACACTGTCATCCGCCAGTGAGTAAACACATGTACATGTTGCTTGCTTCCAACGTATAATAGACATATATCACTTTCACACAGCTTGAAGATCCAGAGGTCACAGATATGTCTTTTTTTTTTTAATATTTTTGCTTCTAAAATGTATTTAATTTGTGTCACTGTAACATCCAGAAGAATGGATGTATCAGAGATTTTATAGTACACACTGAAAGACCAACTAGACAACCAGTACAAAAGAAAACCAGTTGTTAGATTAGAATAATATAATGTATATATGATATAATAATATTATAACATTTTGTCAGAAATTGGTTTCTTGTGTAGTTACATTAAGTTGCCAGTAGAGAGCACTCCACAGAACAGACAACTTTCAGCTCTTTCCTTAGTCACATTGACTGTGTTGTCATCAGTTTTGCCTTGTTTTAAATCTTGCAGGAATCACGTGGTGGATGTGAGTGTGGCAGTGAGCACAGCCAATGGTCTGATCACACCCATAGTTTTTAATGCCCACACTAAAGGACTCGTTGCCATCAGCTCTGATGTTTCAGCTCTAGCTGCCAAAGCAAGAGAAGGAAAACTGCAGCCACACGAGTTTCAGGTACGAAGCACTGTCTGTGGCTCTGTCTGGTTGTTCAATTTCAGGAGTTTGGGATGTGTAATGTCTAATGTCTGTCATTAATGAGTCAGCAAACTGAAACGTTCCTCTTCCATGTGTTTTTTCACCAGGGAGGTACATTCACTATTTCTAATTTGGGGATGTTTGGCATCAAGAACTTCTCAGCGATAATCAATCCTCCTCAGGCCTGTATACTCGCTGTTGGTGGCTCAGAGAAACGGTTGTTGCCTGCTGATAATGAAAAAGGGTCAGTGCTGTGGCTGCATTACTATCTCAACTTGTACCTAAATTTAAAAACTCAAATCTGATCCATTGTGTTTGGGTTTTGCAGGTTTGATGTAGCCAACATGATGTCAGTGACACTTAGCTGTGATCACCGAGTAGTGGACGGGGCGGTCGGTGCGCAGTGGCTCGCAGAGTTCCGCAAGTTCCTCGAGAAACCAGTCACCATGCTGTTGTGATCTGACTGTACTGCCATTTAAACTGCAGCAACAGGCCGAGGCCTCTCGCTGAAGTGATCCGATTGGTCTAAGCTCGTGTGGCTCCTCTTGAGATTGGTTGGCCTACCTTAAGGTCACTCCCAGTTACCCCAAAGAGGAAGAGGCAGAACTCACTCCACTTACTTGTCTGTCGCCGTCTGCTTGTCTTTCTTTCCTCTTGCTCTCCCTCACTTATAATCTATTTATTGAGGCCTCACCTCATGAGACACCAGAATTAGATATAATTTATCCTAGAATAGAGGCTGGCCATATGTCATTAAAACACTGAAAACGTTTTACAAAGGGAAGTGTTACATGTCCAAACGGCAAGCTTAATTATCCCAAAGCTTAAGTGTGTGTGTGTGTGTGTGTTTCACAATGAGATTTTGTGTGAATGTGAAAAAGACAGGAAGTTAGAGTTGGAATCCAGTTCTACATGTGCACACACACAAATCTGTCCCTGTTCAGTGGTCTCTCTCTCTCACACATTCACACACACACACACACTTAAAATTAAGTGTGTTTTCTGGGGTTTACCGCCACAGTGTGTATATTCTTCGCTGTGAAGAATATACAGCACATGGTTTGGTTGAAATAGCCAAGCTAATAGCCCCCCCCC
>OMLM01001142.1:25294-47873 GCA_900302695.1 Helostoma temminkii
CCCCCCCCCAATATAACTTAACAATTGTACAGATCTACATGATAAAAAAGGCACTTAAAGCAGGAACTGAATGGTTCTGCCAACCCTCTCTCTTCAGTGGGGATATTTTATTTTCTAGTCGCAGAGTAAAACGCTTACCGTTTCAAATGTTCTGTATATCTCGGCTGTAACGCACAAAGGTGGGGCTGGATGTCATTTGTGATTCAAATAAATCGGGAAACATCAAACTTCAGTTTGGGTTTTTATAATTAGACTTAAAGGTTTTAGCAGAAACATCAATGCAGGTCAAGTAAAAGGAGCAGGGAGATATAGAAACTATTGATCTTTTATTAACATTTTATTATTTATTAGTGCCACGTACCAAATACATGCAGACAACCTCCTTGTATGTCTGTGTTCCCCATTATCTTGGTGACAACTATCACTGCTGATTCATGAAGGCCCACACACAAATAAAAAAAATCCACAGAACCTGAAAACGCTGCCTCTTTATTCATTAACATTTTCTTTGTTTGACTTTGAGCTGCCAAAATAGCTCACAATTTTAGTCCTTTTGTCATAAAGGTAAAATCACCAGGTATTTAAATGAAAGAAGGGAGAGAAAGCCGATGTGTTTGAACAAACTGCAGGTGGAGAAGCATACTTAGCTTATATCAGTAACAAGATACTAACCTCAATGAAATGATGTTAATAAAAGATCACATTTGAAAATCAGCTAAGGTCACATTGCTTTGCTGTGTTTATCTCAGGAACATGCTTGTCCCAGGTAATTTCTCTCTAATCCGGTTTGTGAATAACAGGTGAACCGCTGTAAAGTTCGATAAGCCACATAATTGTTTTCCACTGCTAAATAAGTTCACTCATCTAGAAACCAAACACCTAATAGCTGATCTGTGTACAGCTGTAGTTTAAATTTGACAAATGTTTTGACTTGAATTTTGCCCTTGTGGCGTAACTGTTAGTCAACTTCAACATGTGACATTTAGCCATGACTGGTGGAGTCACTTGGTGTCAACTTCAACATATTTGGATGGTGATCACTGGAGAACTTGGCAGACCAACTTATATGAATCACGAATTTCTAGAACATTTTATGCAAATCCATCAAAACGCAGCAAAGATGGCATTTTGTTTAGCCCACAGGGCATAAATGGATGATGTCCTTATTGCCAGATTTGTGTCAAAAACTAAACTTTTTCTCACACAAGTGACAACCTTGGACCTCAGTCTTAAATCATAAATCAGCGTAAACAGAAAAGTGAAAAACTATTTGATTCTCCAGAAAAAGGATCAGTGACTCTGCTCAGATGGAAAAGCTTCTGGGAAAAAGTTGTCCTTTCTTTCCCCCCAGATTTTATTTTTTTATTATTATATATTTTTGGTATCTGTACAATGCAATGTACAGTCATATTTAGCAATCCCTTCGAATATTGAAGAAGCGTCATCAGTCATGTACTATGTAACTATAAGGGTTTGCATTCAAACCAAAGCCTAAAGCAGCTTGTTAACCTTATTAGCTCCTGATCTGAATAATGACCATTTTATATTTAACTAGTTATTAGGTCACAGTCTTGGAAAAAAAATTCCATGTGAGAAAGGCTATAAATTCCACAAAATCCACAGTAACAATAAGTTGCAACACAATAGAATCTTTGGTTTATATTTACTAATTAATTAGCCATTTAATATATAAAATAATTTATATTGGTGAAAAGTGCCACAACAAAAAGTTCTTTGTTTTGTCCATCACTCCCACAGAAACAAGCAGTATGTATGAAATCCTCATATTTAAGAAGTTGGTATCAGTAGATAGAAATAGCTGCTACACTGTATGTTGTCCTGCAGCTTTACACAGTCCCTAATGAACTGCAGGTCGTTTACGGTGATGAATCACAAGCTGACCCATTAAAAATATCACCACTATAAGTTTAGAAGTTAGCAATTCATTTTTCTTAACAAAGATCCTGCAGTCTGGTATTTAACAACTTTACCAAATTAATTTCCAAACAGACATTGAAACATGATGAGACAGAGAAAATAAAGTGAGAGTGGAAATGAAGGGGGGGTTGATTGTATCGCTCAATAGATTAATCACGCATGCCTAGTTTTTTTGGCCACCAGTTTGTACACAGCAGAGAAAGGGCTGCCTCTCTTTGTTGCTCCTCAGCTATGGGGTCTTCTAGAAGATGGATGCTCTGGACTTTATACGCGTGGTTCACTGTTCAGTACAATGGTGAGTACGTCGTCTGTTTACTGCCTCACACTACGATGCAATGTAAAAATTCAAGTAAGATGATATATTTGTTATTGTGTACACACTGTGATTGTGATGTGATTTGAATCTCCTGCAGCTTCTTTCTATTTCTACTAACTTCTTTTTTTTTTACATGGATTTAGGTGCAAAATCTGGATTTGTTCACATATATATGAATGACAAAGCATTACTCAGAATATAGTGTTACATGTAAATATCACATAGCTTTAAAGCCATAGAGTATGTGGACATATATATGTGGGATTTTTGGAAACATAATTAAAGTGGCTATTTTAAAAATGGTTAGACACATTTTCTCAACTATACAATCAAAGCTTTTAGCATTTATAAGTGACATTAGCCTCAAGTTTATAAGCTAAAGTATTAATTTGAATTCAGATCGTTTATGAAATACTAGCAGTCATTTTGTATATTTGAACTGGTGATATATTGTGGAAACGATGCTGTGAATCGACAGTATTTTTTCTCAGTGAAGTGGGCTGTTGTTCCACTTAGCCTGTAATCACTTTGGTCCACTCTCAGAGCTGTCAGATGTAATTAACACGTAATATGCACGCTGAATTCCCCTACACACACAAAAGGCCTGGGCATGACAGAAAGGAGGGGAAAGCTTTCATTATTTCAGTAATGAAGGAGGAGAGGAAGGGCTGGCTCAGTCTGCACCTCAGCGTGAAAAGCAGGGATGTTAAAGCAGAGTAACATCAGCACAGGCCTCTTGTAGTATGACTTGTCTCATTTTTTTGGTCCTTTCCTACATTGTAAACCGACACAGCTGCACTCAGAGTAACCATGAGGGAATCCAGTCTGGAGGTGGTTCGAGGGGATTTTGTTATCATGCCCTGCTCCTTCTTCACATCCAGTCCGCTCTCCAGACTCAACATAATCTGGACCCTGGCTCCCTTCTCCAGTCCAGAAACACCAATGCAGGTGTATTTATAGAGCAAGAAAATGTCTTACAGTTTTTCATTAGAACCAATATTTGAACAGAATTATGTGTGTCCACACTAAACTCACAGTACATCATGTCTGACTGCTCTCACTTCCAGGTGATTGTTTATGACCATGGACAGGTGATTGAAGACCCCTCCCTCATCGGCAGGGTGGGTTTTACAGGTATGATAACCACAGGTATTATTCGAAATGTTTTCTGGATGCATAGTTTAGTTGTTAAAAGTCTTTTAGAATAATTTTAGAAATTGCACGCAGGATAGAACCATGATTTGTTTCTGTAAACCAACTGCAGGCATTCCCTGGAGTGCAGATATTGTCCTGAATGACACTCGTGTATCAGATGCTGGGATTTACCGCTGCATGGTCAATAACCCGCCAGAGACAGCAGATCCTGGGATTGGAGAGTTGGTGCTCAGTGTTTTGGGTTAGTGTTTTACATATTGTATGTATGTACTTATTCTGTAGAAATCATGGTTTAATACTGTTAATTGGAGATGTGTATGTGTATTTCTCTATTGGAGGTGCCAAACAGGTTTAGGCAGTCTAGTAGTTTTCAGCCAGCAGCATGGATCTGATCAATTCCAAGGCAAAAACATAATATACACAGCATACAATATATTTTACTTTAAAAAATACACTACAGTTTGCTAGAACAGTGTAAGGTGCAGGTTCAACTAAAATCTAAATAGAACATCTGAAGTAACAGCAGCTGTTATGTGCATTTCATCCTTTCACAAATTCATTGATTGTTTCTGCAGCACCACCTTCACTGCCTGTGTGCCAGTGGGATGGAGATATCTACAGTGGAGGAAGTGTCACGTTGTCCTGCGCGGTGGCGGAGGGAGTACCAACTCCACAGATACGCTGGGATAAACTGAATCCAGAAATCCCACTTCCCATCAACATGGAGGGTCAGTTCATTACTGGACTTTACTTTAAGTTTTTAATGTCTTCAGTCTAATCATCTCTTTGGCAGAATCACCGTGTGACAGTTATGTTATTTAAAAATCTACCGGACATCGCAAATATCACAAAAGATAGAAAAAGAAAATTGGAAATGAAGCACAACTTAAATAGTTAAAAAAAATATTTTATTCTCAATGAAACAAGAATCTGTGTGAGAAAAAAGTTTAATAAGGATCTTGACAATTGTATTAAGTGATTTAATATCGCAATTCATAAAGTTTCTGTTGGATCTATGGGAGACAAAATTGAATCAGCAGATTGCCCACATCTCTGAATCTCTGCATTTCCAGTTTGTATTCCAGGTTTTAAAAATGTTTAAGTCCAACTAAATCATCATCATGTGGGTTATTTTAATAATCAACAATGGCTTTCACAACATGAATGATATGTGCACTGTGTTCTCTCAAGCCTATGCTTTATAACAAGTCATTACACCATTACTCCCACACTTTCTTCTCCTAGTTCAGCGTCATTAATGTGACTGTCCCTTCTGCCTCAGGGGATCTGTTAGGCTCTGTCCAAATAGTCAACGTATCCTCGGAGACGTCCGGCCTGTTTCGCTGCTCTGCCACTAACCTCCTGGGAACAGAGAACTGCTACGTCAACCTGTCCATCTACAGCAGTGAGCGCCTCTTTGTTCTTCCTTTCTTCCTCTAACGTCAACATGATTTTGTTTTTAATTGATGAAAGCTGTTCCTCTGCAGCTCCAGACAGTTCCTCTGGCATGCTGCAGGGTGTGCTGCTGACCTTGTCCATGAGCTTGGTGTTGCTGGCACTGCTGGTGCTCCTGCTGTGGCTCCATCGCACAGGAAAGAAGGAGAAGGAGGAAGAGGAGTGTTACAATGAGATACGGTATACTGCGTCTCTGATGAAGCGCTCGTTTGTTTGATTTCTCACATCCCTTCACATACAGAAAAAGGAAGCGCTCCAACCCAGGTCTCAAACAAAAGACTTCCAGGACTCTAGATCATCTAGATAATAGATAAGTTTACCATCTAGCTCTACAATCTCACTGTACAGCGTCACAGATTTCAAAATAAATGTCCAAGTTCTGAGAGGTTTCGTACTTTATTTACAAGGAGAATATGTGGTAGTGACATAGTGTCAGGGTTTTTCCCAAGTTACCTCTGTAACTGTAATGATCTAACCACAACTGCACTGAAAGACAAGCCTCATCTTTGCTTTTAGCATCCTGCTCTCAGCTGCTGGTATTAAATCCATTACATCCAACCCTGATGAAAATGTTCAGAGAGCACCCTCACTGTTTATGTAAGTGATATTTGTCTCCTTTAGCCATAAATCAAAGAAAAGCACTGACCACAGCTTAACTGAACCTACCAACCTGCTCATCACATTAGATCGCTATCAAATGTTGTCTCACACAGACAGGTGAGGAACATCTCCCTCTAGAGTCACAAAAATACTTTTTCTTCCCTCGTGGTAGTTTTTCATTATGTCCGTCTCAGTGTCAAACTAGTTCTTTAACTGGTTAAGTTTTACATCAGCAGATTGACGTGTTATCTGAGGTGGTGCACACCTAAACACGCGTCTTCAGTCACTCCAGCTTCACTGCAGATATTTTTTACTTTAATAGCAAAAGGATTACAAAGAGTCGTCCTGCATTTACCATCACCTAGAACTGTAGCTGCTACATAAAACTTACTAATTTGTTGGCTCCTGTAATTTTCTTGCAGTCAAAGTGTACCTTAACCTTCACGCTGTTACTTTATGAACTATTTTTACTTTATGGACTATTATATGGATAAGTTTTTAGAACTTGTGTCTGGAAACAGCTGCTTCCAAAAACGACATTTGGATGTGAGCCAAAACATTAATGTTTGTTGGGGTGGACAGAAAAACAGCTGCCCTCTGATTTTTGTCAGCTTTTGATGGAAATGCTAATGTCGGTAATGGTAACATCGTTTAGCTTTTTGAAGCGGCTTCACATTAAAGGAGTGTCCCTTTTAACTGAAGTAAATGAATGTTGGAAGTGGTCCAGAATAAACAATGCTGAAACACCACTTCTGACTGAGCAGTTCAGGATAAACCTGTTACAATAAAAAGCAAACAACTGCCTTACTTCTTCTGGACAATAACTTCCATAATCTTGAAATGTCAATATTTAATTTAATAACAGTTTATAGGCAAGAAAAAGATCTAAAAAAACCCCCCAAAACATCAACTGTAATCTCGACTAGACTCCTAAGAGTTTAACACAGAAAGATTTGTAAAAAATGTATTTGTGAAAATACAAAAAAGGGGAAATTTCACTTACTTTTCTAATTTAAACCACATTGGACCAGGTCTAAAAAAAAAATTAAAAAAAAATAAAAAAAAAAATTAAAAATTCTACACAGAGGCTGTTTGTGTTGATGTTGAACTGTACTGTCTTTTTTTATTTATTTATTTAGCCCAGTAATCAAATACAGCTGAGCAGCCTCACACACGTCCTTTTCCAGTATGATCATACACTCGAATCAACACCTGAGACAGGTTAAACAAAAACTTTACTATCTTCCTGAAAGAGGATTAACTTCACGACTCTTTTGTGTATTTTAGATAATTGCTGTAAACTGTGTTTCATGTTAATTATACATCATTTTGCCACTTTTTTTTTTAGCTTTTTTTCCATTTAGCTGATCCACAGCATATTATCACTGAATAATATGGCTGAAGAGCACTGTAGCACTACTGTACAGTGTTTAACATTGACAAGTGTTCAAAAGTACAAATTAAGGCAACGTGTCAAGATTGTCCAGACAGATACACAGGACAAAAGTAAAGGAAAATTAAATCACTCACTGCAATTGATTTGCAAACAAAGACACAAAAACCTTTAATTTAAATAGAAGAAGAAAAAAAAAAAAGAAAAAAAAAAAATCACATTAAAAAACAAAAAAAACAAAAAACTGTACAGAACATTAAACATCCACTTAAAGTTCTTAAATAAAAGAGCCCCTTCCCAAAATAACCAAGTTATAGTAAAACTATAAAGTGGGATGGTGTATGATACATTTTGTGCAAAAGAAGTTTAAATGTGAAGAGTGCCTCTCTCCACGCAAATCTCCCCTCTGATGGGTGAGTCCCCCATAAACCTCAACATAGTGTCTTTAATGTTAAAGAACCCAAATTCCAATAATAATAAAATAGATGTATATTTTAAATATATTTATATATGAAACATGCTGTACATAATTTCAGATATTACGAAATCCCTTTTTATTGACACCCAGGTCTGTCTGTGAACTTGTGCTTTCCTCACTCTGAGCAAAGAAAACAAACAAAACTCCCTGCTGCTTTGGATACAAGATGAATAAGGAGAAAAGAAAAACAGAAAACAGCACTTGATCAGAAAGTCTCTGTTTTTCCTGAGTCGAGGGAGTTGCGCTTTTTGAGAGGGATACTGACACACTTTTCACCTGACGTGGCTCCTTCACAGCCGAGACCGACAGAAATCTCAACGGATTTTAAAAAGCAGAAAAAAGCTTTGCGCTGTATGTGTCCCTGGTTCGAATGTGAGGATCTGGAAGTGGGGAAAGAAAAAAAAAAAAAAAAGCTGCGAAGAGAGGGATTCAACAAATATGTGGATTTAACAGCATGCAGTGTGCAGTACATACTTTAACCCAGAGAGAATTAAACACTTTAAGCGGCCATGTTTTAATATCAGTGTGACCCAGAACACAACAACTGTGACACTTATTTTTCCTCCCTCAGACAAAAACTCTTCCCACAGAAGAGGAAGTCGATTTCTTTCCCGTAATAGACCCTGAGAGCGCTGGCCTTATTCGAGTTAACACTGCCTCTAGCAGTTTATTTGGTGAGAAAACTAGCATGAGGCAGTCTTCCAGTACAACGATTAATCCTATGGCACAATGTTATTTCAGAACGGTCCACTCACTGCACACAGCTGGGCACACAGGGCCAAAGGATCTGGGGAAATATCTGGAGCCAAATTGGGTCAAACTGCCAGCTTTTTTTATTTTGTGTGTTTTCTTCTGCTTTTCACAGTGGTGGAACAAATAAGAGTGCAAGAGTGGGAAAGACACCAACTTAAAAGTGACTTCTCAGGAATATTTCCAGTTACACACTCAATATCAGCCATTGGTGAGATGATACAAAATGGGATGACATCAGTAAAATTGAGGGAGGGGTGGGGCAACAGTTGACATAAGGTACATTTCCAATTTGATATATCAGCACACCATATAGACAAACCCCGTTTAAGATATCTGTAAGACAATATTAATCAAATAAATATTCCACCGTTGCTTTCAGTATTTATTAAACTTTATTTCCAACTAAAACGCTGGATGTAACTGTTATAGAAACAGCAGTAGTAGTGGGTATATTAGTAGTAGCAGGAGATGCAGAAGCAGTAGTATAGTAACAGGAGGGGCCACACCACAGGCCAAGAAAATGGAGCTTCCCACACAAAGCAGACTGGGTCCCTGCTACTGAGAAAGTCATGAGCTGACTGGATCTGATCAGAGAGGGCGTCATTGATCGGTCATCCAAAGAAAACGAACTCGGTGCATGTTGAACACTGAGGAACTTGTGATTTTTCAAGTAGGAAAAAAAAAAAAAAAGACATTCCACTTACCAAAACAAGAAAGGCTTTAAGTTTTTTTTAGTCTTTTAGGTTTTGTGATCAACACAATTTTCACAGATTGAAATCACCCTTTGCTTGAACTGGATCCATGGGGTCCAGCACTGTCAGAAGTCATCCAACATCTCCATGTTGCTAGTCAGTTCAGGACTCCTGTCCAGATTAAACTAGTGGTAATAGCACCACATGTCAGCGGGGATGGAAGGGAGTTTGTTTTCCCTGAAACCTGCTCCGGGACAGAACTGTTGGGAGCGCTGATGTTGTCAGGCACCTCTGCAGGAAGCCAGAGGATAAAAATGACATTTTGGTGGTGGGATGCGTTTTGTTTTTTGTTTTTTTTAAAACTTGTTTAATGTGCAGAGAAGTGGAGGTTTATTAAATTGGCCAATATGTACTGATAAATATTGTTTGACAGGTGGTCCAGTGTTTTTCTGGGAAAAACAAACAAGGCTTATGGTTCCACATGTCCTTCACCTGCACATCTTTTTTTTTTCGATTTGTTATATTACAAAAAAACTGCTCTGCTGCAGATGTCACGAAGTCCTCGTTTCTCCAGTATAGAAAAATAAACAATCCTCAAGCAAAATATGCCTTATAATTGCACTGGGCCTTTCTGACCTGTCACTACTCTTACAACCTAAAGGTTGTCCATAGAGACACTGTGTGCCTTTCTGTGGAAAAACAAAAACCAATGAGTATATCATCAGGCCTTATGAGTCACGATGAAAGCTGACTTTGGCTGAAATCATTGGATGATCTGACGTGCACCAGCTCAGCACGCTATCAGATGTTTCACTCCTTTGGCTGAGAAGGGAAGAGGTGATGTATATAATAACCAAATCTATCCAGTACAATTCGGCCATTGGAGGATTTACAAGCAGCGTCTGCACTCAGTTAAATGGGAACTGATAGAGGGGCTCCCAACAGCTGGAATGACTTTGGTCTGGACGGGACAAGCCCGGTCCAGATTCGACTGTGGTGTGCTTTCAATGCAGACAGTGTCACTCGGGCTCTACCAGTGCAGACTCAGCGCAGGTGCTCAAGTAAAGGCAACTCTGTGGATTCCTCTCGGGGGGTGAGTGGGTCCCCTGCAGTCAGCAGGATCGGATCCATTGTTTGAGTAGCTCCCAGTGGATCCTGTGTCGGACTGGCCTCTTGGGTAGGTGCAGCAGTAGCAGGCTGTAGAATATAAATGTATGTACGTTAATACGCACATATCCACAGACATATCCATCTAATGTTGCTCATCAGCAGTCAACAAAACAAACAGATGTCTGAAATATATGAAATAAAACAACATGCTACAGCAAACAGTGACATCAGGATCCATACAAAAGCAAATCAACTTAAGTGTCATTAGCACAGCTACAGCTTTTCAATTTTTATCACAATGTGACAAAACACTTCAATTTTTTATCAATACACACTAATAATGTTGTTGTTGTCTCGCTTCTAAATTGTAACATTTAAAATTCTGCTGATGACACAAACAGTAACACAGGCAACTAGTGATTATTTTCATTACCCTCCTCTTTTGGTCTATAAATACCAGACAGAATAAATATCCATCCCAGTTTCCCAGAGCCCAGTGTAAGACTGTAAAATGTCTTGTTTGTCTTGTAAAAGTATTCAGGTGACCATCGTGGCAGAGTACGACAACAAAGAAAATATCCAAATTGGAGAAGCTAAAACCAGAAAATGTGCCATTTTATATAATTCTCACCAATTGTTAGATAAAAATGGCTGCTGACTTGTTGTTATCATTATGATGACTATTACTAACACTGCTGATATGGGCTTTGTTTGTTGCATAAGAGGCAAAAACAAGGTGAATGAACTGGCAGACATTAGTTAGAGCTGTATTTGCTAGATTTTTCCAAGACCTTGAGGAAAGAATTTACAGGTTGTAATCTCAGCTGAACTTGGATTGATTGTGATCTTAAGGGCCCAGCATACTCCAGTGCTTGATGGTTGAATAGCTTGAGAAGCCCTCTTCCTCCACGCCTTTGTAAAGCTGGATTTTTGTAACTTCCAAAACTGAAAATCTGACATTAGCTCTTGCTTTACTTTGACTGCTGACCTGTGTGGGTGTGAGAGAGGAGTGTGAAAACTGAGCTCTTTCTTAAAAATGTTGTCCTATACCCAAACATGACACTGACTATACATGAATTTAAATAACCAGTAAAGACTGTGACAGCATCCTCACCTGTGTCCGTATGGTCTGTACTGTTCCTCCTTCGCCCTCCACTACAGCTGGTCCGTTAAAACCCTTCCTGCCTGAAAAACTCCACTTGCTGAAGTGACTCTCATAGTGCAGTCCGCTGCCTTGGCCAAGGCCAGCCCGCTGGCCTGCTCTGTGCCCCGAGGTCTCCAGAAGGCTGGCTTGGCAGAAGCGCTCTGGGCCTGGAAGAGAAGTCTGAGCCACAGAGCTGCTGAAAGAGAGCTGGGAGCTGGACAACTGCTGGCCCAGAAGCCCCTGGATGGATGATGTACGCTGTAAAGATGTTAGGAGTCCTGCCTCCATCCTGCCCTCTGATTGGCTGAGCAGGGCTAGTGGAAGAGGTTGGGGGTGGTGAGGCCAGTTCTGTGTAGGACCTACAGGGTTGTCTGTACCTGGAATGCAAAACATGTTTATTTATTTAAGCTTGTGAAATGCTCTAAATAAATAATGTGCAGCTGAAGTGGTTTAGCAGACCAGCTGTCATAAGCAGTGGTTCATTTCAGGTCTTACCCAGGGAGGGCTGGACAGTGGTGATGTGTGACTGGGGAAGGCCGGAGGCTGGCGTGCTCTGGGTGGTGTGAATGGCTGGGTTAGTAGAGATTGAGGTGGAGCCGCCTCCACAGTCTGAGTCCTCAATGTTTCCTCCACTGTTACAGCCGGCACCACAACCCTTCTGTAACCTGCAGAGAGGCAGATATTTGAGTTCGAACATTCACACCAGTATCACTTTCTCTAAAAGACTTGTGTGTGGAGTTTAGTCTAAGTACCTGTCCCAGCTACTGATGAGCCAGGTGTAAATGTTGTGCGGGCTGACAGGTCCTCCCCACACTGACCGAAGCTGGCTGTGGCCCCCAGCATATGAGGTGGTGAGAGGGGACACGTAGATTGGGTAGCCAATGGGCTGGTCGCATGAGGAGTTAATCATATTCCTCAGGGCCTGTTTGGCGTTTTGTATGCTTCCACGCTCAGGGTTACGATTGCGCAGGAAAACCAGCTCCTGCTGTTGCCCTGCCCACAGGCCACGCACACACTCTCTGTTGACCTGTAGAGGGCAACACAAAGACAGTTCAGAAGGTGATTCCAGAGATGAACAGGCTGAAAATAAACACAGTTCAGGGTGGGGGAAACATCCTTCTAATAAAGCAGATAAATCAAGTGGCCAGCACAAAACCATCACAACAATTAACAAGACATGCTTTTTAAAGGACAACATGGGAGGAAATGCTGTGACCTTGATGACTCTGAAGCTGAGGAACCTCTTGTTAAGCATGATGATCTTGTACTCGTCACTGCCATCATCCATGATGTGGCGTAGCGCCAGCAGTGAAGGCATGTTTGCTAGAATTGCGCTGCGCCACACGGGGTCACCCTCATGTGATATCAACATCTTTTCTTCATTGGCAGTGATGGCATCATACAGAACCATAGGATCCTCATACTCATCTGGAGATGTAAAGTGGTCCTGGAAGAAACACAGATTACAGGTTTGTTCCCAAGTCAGTGTGAGTTCAGTCATTATTCTAACCTCAGAGCTTGTTTTATTCTTCTGTGAAAAAAAGCTACCTGATGCAATTTGAGGGACATGCGCACTCCTGGTGCCACGACTCGATTGAGCAGGTCCATATCTGCAAACACCCATTCGTCCCTGGGAGATGTGATGCGAAAGTCTCCCTTGAAGAGTGCATGGAGGCCATAGAGAAAGGGCTCCAAGCTGTCAAACAGATAAATAGCTATAACTCTCGCATACTTGCTGTCACACGTGTGAACTAACAGGTAGCTTTATCCAGAGTGAGAGACATGGCAATATGTCATGGTGCTCCTACCTTGCAGACATGCTGTGGGAAGCTGTACCCAGGGCTCTTCGTCCCAGGATACACAGCCCAAAACAGAGGTTGACAAGTGGAGAATCTCTTTCACAAGTCACCGGCTACAACACGACAGAGTCAAGATTAATTATTAAATGTTTTACAATTTGTTCTACAAATACCCTGCACATAAGACCAGGGTTTTAAATATATTCTCATCGCTTAAATTTAACATTTGTTGTGCCCAAGAACTTTCTTTGGTGCCAAATACTACAGAGCACTAGCTTTTAGACTAAACAAAACGAGCATCTCTTTGGATAAATGACAGTAGCTTATGTTTGTTTAGAGGAAACTCAAGGATCATAATATAGGTACATTATCTGAAAAAGAACAAAAACAACTATAGTAGTGAGATTCTGGTGTAAATGTTGTGGAAAGTCTAACCGTTTGTCGCCTGCTATTGCAATATTGAATCCAGTCCAGATAGACCATGCAGAATGAGGAGGGAGTAATGCCAGAGGCTCTGTGGTCATAGTCCTCATCAATGTTCAGGTTGAAGGTGGGATCACTGTCTACATAGTTAGAGCTGAGACAAGGCCGTAGAGCCTCCTGAATAGTCTCATTAGTCAGCCAGTCCTCTAGCTTTGACGATCGACTCACGTAATAGATGATGCTCTGTTCAAGGGAACAAACAAGGTTTAAATTACGTCTGCAGACATAGAGAAAACTTTATCTTGTTTAGAGCAAAATAGGCTTTAATCATTGTCTTACTTTGACATAGTATGTGATGAGGATCTTACGAAGGTCAAACACTTGCAACATAGAGGCTGCGTTGTTGTCGCTGATGCTGTAACCCTCGAGTACATACTTGGTGGCGGCCACTTCCCACGCCAGCCAGCGCTGTCCGAAAGCAGCATTGAATGATAACATGTGTGGGAGGTGGCCAGGCTCACAGCAGCAGCAGCCTTCGTCCTCCTCCACCCCCTCTGTGATGGCCTCTACCTCTCTCTGCTGGCAGTAGGTCCCTGGACATATGTGAAGTAGAAGATTATTTATGACCTGAATTAATACGCGATCATGTGCATAAAAATCTAAATAATGAATATTAACTCAGATATTATCAGTTCAGATTACAAAGTCTGCTTTACTGCCAAGTGACGCACAGGATTTAGCTTTGTTCAACCTAAAATCAAAGCTGTATTTATAAAGGAATAACAAAAATATACTGAATAATAAATATTTAAAAATGATAATATTGGCAAAGATTAACAAAGTTGGATTAAAAGGTTGTTAGCTGGATCTTAAAGCAATATTTTTCAAGGTGCACAGTAGCTTGTCAGGCTCTTATCAGCTGCCTCTGAACCAAATGCTATCGTGTGACACTTGGAAGATATCAAAGTGACACGTTGATACCAGCAGGCAAACAACTTAAACCAAGCTCATTTTACAAGCTCCAAACACTGTCAACTCCAATCATTCCTTTCTGCAGACCTCTGAACTCCAGACCCCTCAGCTGGAAGGTGACCAGGCCGTTGCCAATCTCGATGATGTGCACCAGAGCATTAAGGTAGTCTGAGGCAAGGATGAAGCAGTCGCCCGTGTTGTAGTTTCCCCAGCGACCGAGCAGCAAATCTCCACACAGGCTGTGCTGCAGAGAGCGCGTCAGGTGCTCGTAGAAAATTGAATTCAAATTGTTGTCGTCAGCACCTTAAAGGAAAAAAGATTATGATCAACCACAGCTACAGAGCAGGTGTAGAGATGATTAGATGGTAAGAGAAAAGCATGGCATTACCTGGGTTGCGGTCTAACTGAGTGGCAAGTCTGGTGTTCGAGTGATCTACCCGCTTGGTGCTGTAAACATGACAAATTAGATTAAGAAATAAATGGAAACAGAGGTCACATTAACCAGATATTTTTCTCAACTGATAAGTATTCTTTTTGAAATTGGGAAAGAAAAACAAAAGACAATAGGTCACTGAGTGTGATCTACCACAACAAGTAATTCACACCATTGTCCAGTTGGTGGCGAGTGTGCATATTAATTATCTTTGTCTAGCCTTGTCTTAGATGTCACCTGCATGGCCATGTTGTCTAGCTAGCTTTAGCCACTGCATTGTTTGGCTTTACAGGATGGCAAGTTCTGTGTCGTCTCACTCACACAGGCAGATGCACGAAAGTGCACACAGTACATTGCGGATGTAACCTAAGATGCACTTCACAGCATGCAGACATCCCTGATGATTTCGAGACCACTCAGTGCATCTCGCTATCCTGATGCAGACAGCACCAGGAGTGCCACAGACTGGAGGGCATGGAGCATGTCTGTGACCACTATGGGTCGCAGAGAGGTGCAGTGCTTCCAGTGCAGGAGTGCATGCTGTGGGATATCCTCCCCTTCCCTACTGCTTGTAGGCTCAGTAAATCACTTCAGAGCAGCACGCTAAGGGGGGCCTAGAGTTACAACAAAGGGGACATGATATGCCTTAGGCTCGGGGTATGTTTGTTGTAGACAGACGGATGTACATTGTTCACAGCTGCCTAATCTGAGCCATTTTTCACATACGTCATTGCGTAGTTTGAGTCTGTGTGGAGGGTTTAAAAAAAAGGCCTAATCCTCCGTGGCTGAAAAGGAAGTCTTCTTTGTGAACGTCCTTTTTTAGGAACAAAAGTAGAAGAGGAAACCTTTTGTTTTTTTTCCCCACAATGTGACAGGAAAGCACTAAGTCAGCCAAAGAGGAAAACATAATGATGTTTCTGATTGCACTGCTACAAAAAGTAAGTGTGGCCCTTAAATGAAGTACTGCCCCTGCCGGGTCGATTGCAACTCGTATTTACACACATTAAGATTTAAGTGCACAAGATAAGATGAATGAAAAACAAAAGTGCTCCATAATTTATCTTAATGTGGAGAGGTGGGAGATTAGCAGATGGTAGAAGAGCATAATGAAGTAAGTAGTTTGAGGGCTGGTCAGAGCAGAGTGGACTGATTGCAAGTGACATGTTTGCACTCGCTTAAATTGTATATTGTACCTTTCAATGTGTATTATTAAAATGTATTATCAAAATGACAAAGAGAAAGTCTAACAAGCTCTGAATGGGAGTACCTCGTATTGTAAGTTCATCTGATAAAATACATACTTGTAGTCTCGCTCCCAGAATTTCACAGGTCTGGTGTATGAAGTGACAAATACAGCACTGCCTAGGACAGGATTGAGAGGGGTGGAAAAGATGGCAGAAAAGACGGCCTGGACAAAAAGCACAGCAGAGTCTGAAGTAAGGTGAGTTAAGGATATTGCATCAACAAAACAGCAACTGGTTTCATTCCACTACACACAAAAAAAACAAACAGCTGTACAGTAATGTGACTTCTTACAATGACTCTGCAAAAAGTATGTTGAGATGTGTCAGATTTACAACTGAGTTTGAGGTTATGGTTGTACTGAAGGTGAGAATTTATGTATTGTAACTGTCAAACTTAAGCTGTAGGATACGAGGCACGGCAAAGGGCTGAGCGAAGGCGTGGAAGGCTGAGCCCCAGGTGATCTGCCAGGGGGCGATGTAAGTCAGCACAAAGCGCAGCTTGTACAAGAGGTCCCACATCTGAGAAGTCAAACAAAAAAAATAAAAACTAAAGCATGTCACCAACTGTGATATTTTATTACAACTGCTATTATTACAACAAACTGCTTCTGTAGAAATCAGTTAAATATATTACAATTTTTTGCTCATGTGGCGGTGGTGGTCTTACCTTGCTGAAGAGAATAGACATGAAGTAATAGTCGATTAAAAAAGTCTCTGAGAAGCGTGGATAGTCAAATTGGAAGAAGAGTGTTGTGAAGCACAGCATGACATACTGCTGCGACGGGGCACAGAAGGATGAACGCAGCAACTTCATCCCTGCTACTGAGATGAAGAGGGCTCGGCTGCTGGGGGGGTCAAGAACAAAAGCTAATCAGTGACACACTGAAATACACAGCTAAGACCATAGCTGTGAATGTCATTCACTTTCCAAACTCATGTCAGCAGATAGTTAAATATTCTACAGTGCTTAGTCTACAGAAGAGAAAAACAATTAGGGAGAATATTTTTAGTATTTTGTGCTACTGAGCACAATCTGCAGGACATACTAGAAGCAGGGAAGATCAGCATGTCTAAATTTTTTATTTTATGTTCCCCACTCACACAACTAACAGTACAAACATGGCAAAAAAATGGAGACCAGTGTGATGTATTGATATGAAATGGTTTGGACACAGAATGAGGAAAGACTTACTAAATGTCCAGCTCTTTATGGTTCTGGCCCACAGTTCGAGCTTCTGTCGTTAAGGAGTTAAGCACTACAGCTGGATAGATGAAATATTTCTCCACACACTGAAGCCACGCATACAGCTTCTCAAACCACATCAACTGAGCAGCATCTGGGGCAAATGAAAAGAAAAAACAGAACAATCTTACACACTTGTTGGCGAAATCAAGAGTCCAAGTGCTACTTTTCCCACTAAAGCCAGGAAACGATTTAACAGCTATAAACCAGATCTTGTAAAAATTATTACAAAAAAAACTACAAAAATGTTTTAAGAGATGTTTGTACAATTGGTGTTACGGTGTTCTATTTCATACATCTAAATGTATCCATTATTAAATTTTATTTTTTCCATGCACATGCATGTTTCTGTGTATCTGAGTGACGATAAAAAGAGCAATTAGACACTCACCTCGGACCTCAAACTGACTGTACTCCCTGGAGCGGAGCACAGGGTGAGCCAGACAGAACCATGGCAGCTGTTTGCGGAGCTGAGGCAGGAGGTAGTGTGTGATGAAGCCTACAACTCCAGCCAGGATGTACAAGACAAAGCTAAGAGCAGGCTGTGGATCGAAGACAAAATTAAGCAATTTAGCATTTAAAATTTGTCACTAAAATACTGTAAGAGAATATGTTGCAAGAACAGGATCAAAAACTGCTTCTACGAACTTGAAGAGCGATGAAAACTGTGCTGGCACTGATGGCAAAGGTAATTACAGCCATGAGGGGACACATGACGAGGTCTGAATGGAGAATCTCTTTCTACAAAGAGACAGTGACAGGGCACAAGAGTATCACTTTAAATTAATGACACTTCAACAGTAAATCAAAAGTGAAACTGTCAGCCTGTGAAGACGAGAGGAATGATCGTTACCACAGAGTTACGCAGCTTCTCGGGAAGAGGGTCCTTGATTTCCACAGGGGGTTCTTCTGGTGTTCGGTTCTCCAGCTCTGGGAATAATTTGGCCCGGACCAGTGACCTGGTGTAAGCAGTAAAGATAAAACAAACTCAACAAAGTCAGTCAAAGTCAGTAGAACAGCACCAGCTTTGTATTCAGACTCACTACTGCATGGAAACAGTTTACTTGTCAGGTATTTTAGTTTACTTAGCTTGTACTGTGCCAGTTTAGTCTTTAGTCTTAATCAGATTGTCCTTCTGACATTCAACTGTACTTAATTAATTAACTAATGAAGGTTTTCTTATTCTTCTTATTCTTATCACCTGCATTTTGGCAGTGCTTACAACTTAATGGAATCTAAATTTACACTTAGTCATAGCAAACCAAACGAAACATACCATTAAACAAACAGAAAGATTATCCCAAACTAAATATTGTTGCAAATGTGCTGCTTAGTGGTAACTTGACTTCTTTCATCACTACCCAGGTGGTTACACAGTCGTTCACACTTCAGGCGGTTCCAACAACACACATTAAAGTCAGGTGGAACAACAACCTGTCAAAGTGTTAATGACTTGATAACTCCACCTGGTTTATGGGCCAGTCAGTCGGAACTGACGCAGCCTTTGAGGGTGAAACATCTTAAAGAACTTAAAGCAAGTCCAATTGCCACTGTACAGCACTTCTGGGATAATATTTAGTGTTGAATCTGAATCTGAGACCTGGATGACTAAGAATCTTCACAGAAACTAAATACTGGATTTTAAATGACTTTTTGTAAAGCATGCCAAAAGTGATGCCAATGCCAAGACCCCTAAGGACTGACAATCTGACACAATATACTGACCACAGGATGGTGGGATCACTGCTTTGGCGGCTGAGGTGGTACGATAAAGCCAGGAGTAGGCCACAAAACACAGAGAACAGTACTGGCACATGGGCATCCCCCCACGGAGCCTAATACAACAAAACAAAACATTAGTTCAGCTTGTCTGAAACAGAAATCCCACACCACAACACCTCTACTTTCGTGTACAGTGTGGCTTCCACTCACATTGACAGCACCGAGGCATAATCCATACAGCAGAGCAGCCACTAAGACGCTGCGCACAAGGCTGAACAGAGATGAGAGGGGGCTGGTAGTGGCTGAGGGAAGACACACAGAGAAATGATCAGTAAGATCGTAAACACAAGTGAATGTGCAGTTTCTAATCTGCAACACTTAATATACTGCACGGCTCTCCTAATTTGTTGAAGGTATTCCATCGCTATCAGCCTGTCTGTTCTTACCAGTTCCCCCAAAAATGTGCATGTCGATCTGCTCCAGCAGACACATCACGAAAGTATTGACCTGAGGTAGCAAGCCAAACAGGAAAATGACAGGGAAACACAAGGCAAACACTGTTGGACAAAAAAAGAAAACAAAAGTTAAAAATCCAACAAAAAGGAGATATAAATGTAAAACTAAATTACAATCACAACTAGACAACAAGCTTGGCTGTAACAATATAAATGGTAATATGACAATAACACAATTCAACAGTAACTTATTGGCCTCAAGTCACATTATTAAATTATGTTTGAAATCACGCAAACAATAAGACTGGACATCATATAATACCATAAAAACATTAATGAACATTTCCTCCACAACACCAACTGTGGTCCATATTTTGAACTGGCAACTTGTCTTATGGCTCAATCTTTCATCAAGCTTGTTCTATTTGTATGGTTTTGTGAGATGCCCACTGTTACTGCAATAGTGACATTATTACTACATTCTTATCATGGGGAAGAAGAATATGATGGACAATACAATAGCAAACAAAACCGAGCAATTATCAACTTGTGAAACGTTTAAATTTCCTGTCAGATAAAACTGGTATAATAAAATTAGGACTAGTTTCCTAATAATTCCTTCATAACTTTAATGACAGTGATACAGTCATGTATGAAAACTAACCAATGAGCATGTCCCTGACACAGAGCAGGAAGTGTGCAGAGAAGAAGGTGACACCATAGAGGGAGAAGGGTTGCAGGCTTTCCAAGCGCCCAGATAGGTCAAATATCCAGATCATCATGCAGCACAAACAGAAGTAGACTGGACGACTGTACACAATGATCCAGTTGTGGCCCTGTTAAATAACAAGCAAAAGATGTCACAATTATACAACTTCAAATTAATCGTTTTAGTTTGTGCTTTGAGTACATTCTAGCATATACACTGTAGATCCCCAGAGTACTCACATGCATGGGAGAAGCTGCATCTGGTTGTACACTCTAAAAACACAGAGACAGAAATGTAGGTTTAATGGGTGTCACATCTACATATACATCTGCAGACTCAAGCAAGAAAATAAATAATTTTGTCCACTCTATGTAGTTAATCAATCTTTTCTTCCAGTCCCAACAAATCCATTTCAATTTCTGCAACTGAAACAAGATGGCTAAAAATACATTTGTAAAATAAAAAGATATCAATTTTGCTAATGACATCCAGGAGGTAAGATACCTTCAGTAAGGAGTACTGACAGCTGGCAATGACCAGGCAGAACTGGAAGACCAAGATGTCCCTGAAGAAGCCCTGGAGCAGGAGCAGGAACCCCAGGAAGGCCACCAGACTGGCCAGCACCACTGCAAACACATTCTCCCCCACACGGCGGTTCCTGTCCACAGGATGCAGAGAAATTCATATGCGAAAAACCAACAATCTTCACTCCACTATCTCATTGGCTTCTATAAAACTGTCATGCAATTTTATAAAGATAATTAAAACAAACTAAAAACAATAGGGGCAAATGGACATCTGACTCTTTGCAATAAAAAGACTCTTGACTTTTATTACTCATAAAAACAAATTGTGTAGTACTATTACACACTGTAGTACCATCAAGCCACAACCACCCGCAGTGTTAAACACATTTTATTTACAAGAGTAATCGCTATCATTATTAAACATTGTAATGAGTTTAAGTCTGGAGTCATATGTTAAAAAAGGTCATGAGTTTGACGTGAGGCCTCGAGATTCTGCTGAGGAGTAAACCACCACAACTGAAGTATTTAGCCAATACCCATGGAAAAGAATTTTGTTGCAAAGTTTACTTCAGAAATCAGATATACAGTAGATTTAGCTATATTCTGCAGCAATGATTTTACTTTAGATACACAGAAGACAAAGAACCAAATAAGAATCACCACCACTGCAACAGTCAAGCTGACCTGTCCAATAAGGCCAGAAGAGCCAGTCGATCATAGCGAACCCTCAACCACTTCCCTGGTAGCACCCAAAAGCGATAGTACTGTTTGGGTTTGGCTTTCTCCTCAATCATCAGAGTGTTTTCCTGGGACTCTTGTAAAGACTCGTGATCCAGATCAAACTAGGTAGGAGATGAGAAACGAGTGATGAATTCAGAAGAAGAAACAAAAAGGGCAATCTGTGATCATGTTTTCTGAGGTAGAGAGAGTTCTAACTTATTTACATGATGTTCTACCAAGATCAATTTTCCATGTCAAAGACTGCTAACCTCAGTCATTTCCAGAGGCGGTCTGCGCACCTGCATGCCCTGTAAAACCACAGGTCTGGGATGGAGCATGGTCAAAACTGGTGCCCCTTCCTGGACCTCAGTGGAGGTGAAGCTTGAGGACTGGGACTGTCTCTCCCTTTCCCTGCAACCGTAAAATTTTATGTCAATATGTGTAGCCATCAGTAATGTATTTCTTACAGAAAATTAATTAGGTTAGAAAATTATTTAAACGTCTTGAAAAAGGGGTAGTGAAACTTACTGAACTGGGTCCTCATAACCACCTCCAGCAGGACCAAATGTGTAGGACCTCTTCACTCCTGTTACACAACAAATACACAACTGAAACTTCCAACAGGGAATAATCTCACTTGAAGACTGTGTGTGTTAATTATTTTAACACAACTGACCCATTAACGAATATAGGGGAGCAGAACAAAAACAAAACCATACAGAACATTTAATGTTACGTATGCAACAATGGGATAGGATCTGCAAGTAGTGAGCTTAATACATCTTTTACTGAAGTTTCTTTGACTAATGTTTTTATGTATTTCACTTTTTTATAAATTTAAACATCTTCTGTAATTGTGAGGTTCAGTGGATGCTAGAAATGTTATAATAATAAAATCTATAAAAAAATGCTACTTAAGGATATAAACAGCATCAAAGATGTAAACAGGGTGGAAAAGGCTGAGTGAATAAAAGAGTGATGACAGAAGAGTTAAGGTCAGTGTTTGTAAGTGCCAATGTATTTTATTTACTACTGCACTCACACACGATGAACAGTGTGTTAGTGCCACAGACTCACCACTCTCGTCATAGAAATAATGCACTGCTCCCTCCGACGTGTCGTCAAAGGTGGAGGCCTCGTGGATGCCACCACGGGGCAAGAGGAGTGAGGAGGCGAACTGTAAGGCTGAGGGAAGTGTGCGGGTGCGTGAATGAGAGGAGGTTCGAGTCCGCTGGAGGTCCTGGAGGCTACACAAACCAAAAAATACAAAATGTATTCAATATTCTGACATTTATATT
>OMLM01001142.1:47904-138245 GCA_900302695.1 Helostoma temminkii
GGCACTGCGGGTGCTTTAGTTTTATTTATTTTTAAGAGTCAATTAATCCTTCTATCTATCATAGCGTAAATGTAGTTAGCTTTCACTACAGCAGACTTGAGAGATGGGAAAATGAAGCACTCACTCAGAGCTGCTTAGCTGACTAACCTGGGAGGGGATCCCATTGTGGAGGGGGGTGGTGTAGGGTTGCTCCCAGCATTATGTCTCCTGCGAATGGCCTGGGTTCTCTTAACACTGCTGACTGAGTCATGTTTGCCCCCAGTCTCAGGATCCAAGGCTGGAGAAAGGTCAGTGTCAGTGTGCATAATACAGAGCTCCATTTACATCAAAAATTCACTAGACCACTTATCTAACATTAACCCATTACTCATTAGACCAATACCCATTGCTAGACACATTAATCAAGTTCTGATTCTTTTCCAATTATCCAGGAATGTCAAACCCCACAGAGTCTACGTTAAACATAAGAATGTAGTTTAATGATGCACTGATGGTGAAAAGAATATGCAGCATTAGTGACTACCTCAAATAATGAGAGGTTAAGGTACACTAGACAAAGATTTTAACTATTACATTAAGGGATTGCTTCAGGAAACTGATTAGCAAAAGCCATGGGCGGCGCCGCCCTTAAGCTTAACATTATTTTTCATCAAAGTGCATTCATTTCCTCCATTGTTAGAAAAGTATTTACAGTCTAACAAACTGCAGGAAACCCTTGTGTTAAATACTTGATGCCTTTATGTATGTTATTTTGTATTTCTGTGCAATATTAGTGAAAACATTTTCAATTGTTTACCTTGTTTCTATGAGCCAGATACATACTGGATTTTCCTACTACTAAATTAGTACAATATATTTTAGATATATTCATGCTTTTCTCCCCATTCACCGTTATTAGCTTTGATCTATTACTGCATTATGTGCTTGAAGGAAAACCTACAGCTTTAACTGGCACCATCTGCCTCTTCATGTCAGAAGTGGATTTACTGGATTTTGTTTCAGAAACACTGAGCGACCTGATGTTCATTAACTGTATTCTATTTTGGAGATTTCTGCACAAAACCATGGTTCTAGGTCAGATTTGACTTATCTAGTCTTTGTACACTGAGCCCCAGTACAGTGAAACAATGTTATATAAGATTTTATATCCCAGTTGTTGTTTGCCTGTTCTATGTTTTCAATCATTTTCTTAAAGTTAGGGTTATTATTTTGCTGAGTGATGGAACAACTCTTGAAGAGCATATAATGTGTAAGATTGTGAACAGTCAGACATGACAGTAAGACTGCTGTTACCAGAACCATACGTGTCCTGATGCCCCAGGAAATATTTCTCTCTGTTGCCAACACATTACACAAAATATGACTAACGTTTAAAGCAGCACCACGGCTCCTTTTCCTCATATTGAAACCCTTGTTCCATTGTTTTCATGGTCTGTACAGTACAAAGCCAAGTCACGCAAAACAGAAGTGAGCACATATTTGATGTGAGTTTCTCATAAATGTACATCTTCCAAATTCAAATGTGATGTAATTTTAATATACAGATATACCTTATAATCACCATCTTAACTCTTAACCTTTTCACAATGATGATGGCATTCTGCAAGGGCATGTTGGAAACTTAGAGACTACATAATTCAAAAAGTGCTTACATTTGATTTAAATCTAAAGTGGCTATGGCTGACATTTTAAAACACAGTAATAGACAACTGAAATGAGAGACCTACTTTGTATTTTACAATAATTTTCCACAAAGTTTTTTAGGTATAAATGAATTAAAATCAATATCTGTTGATGTCTTAAAACTAATATCTTAGACCCTTCATGGTGGTTATTTATCTTAATTAGCTTGATGCTTAAAAATATTCAGAAAACCCTCCTGCATCTTCTGCAGTCATAGTAAACATTAACATAAAGATATATCTACAAACAGATTCTAGACAACTGCTCATTACAGCAACTCACCTCCTCCCACAGCTCCCTCTTCAACCAGCTCTCCTGCCCTCCAGCCCATCTGGTTTCCAGTCCAAGAGCCTCCAAGAGAGTCCAGGCGATGATGATGACGAGCTCCAGTGAAGCCATCAGTATGGACAGTGCGGGCTTCCAGGTCAGACTTAGAGATGGTGAGAGTGCGAGGTGCAGGGGTGGAGGTGGAGGGCATTGTAAGCATAGTTGAGGGCTGAGCTGCTGTGTTGCTCTGGCCTCCACCTGCCCCATCCATACTTAGCACTCTAGCATGAGTCTTAGCACTAGCTGTGCTAGAAGAGCGCTGAGCAGCACGAGAATGAGAGGGGCCAGCAGTTTCAGGTAAATCCCCTTCCCTTGGGGTGGGCAGTTGAGCAGCAGAGGGCAGTGAGGATGTAACACCATTGTTAGTGAGGTCTGGGGAGTAGCAGGAGGTAGAGGAACTTGAGTCATCATCGTCATTGTCATCATCGTCTGAGCTGTAACGGTGCTGAGAGCCCAGACTAGAACCAGCGCTCATGTCACTCCCATCATCCTCGTCGCTGGAGTCCTCAAACAGACTTTCACTGTAAGCCTTGGCACCCAGTCGGCGCACCGGGATGTAATCTCTGTGTTGCCTGTGATTGTGGTGACGCCTGTAAGAGCCACAGTCAAAACTACTGCTTCCTGCTCCAGCTCGCCTTCGTGGAGCTTTCCTTCGGCCTGGCCTGTGCCCTACACTACTGCCGCTGGCCCGCAGCAGCTTCAAGTCCTTAGGGCGCACAACCTGCTGGGCTTGCAGAGCAGGCTGATCAGACAATAAGAAGGGAGTAGAGGATATGGGCAAAGCAGGCTCAGAACAAACAAGACCCAGGGCCAGCCCTGAGGGGACTGAGTTGGCCTGCCGAGGTGGGGGTAGAGGAGGAACTCCACCATTTCTGTCTAAATCACAAAGCTCTGAGTGGCCGCTACTTGAAGGGGAAGAGTTCTGAAGAGGAGGGGGCTGTGCAATATCAGACGATACAGGGGCTAAATCCTCCCCCTCAACGAGTGTTCTATCTAACCCCTGACTGAGGGAGAACTCTTTGGAAGGGGAGCGCAGTAACACACTGTCTGACAGGTTGTCCGTATCACTGCCACCCTGTCCTGCTGGATCCTCCACAGGCTCTGGGATGTTAGAGCCTATCGCTGGTGCTGAGGCAGACGTCTGTCCATCTGCAGGCCGTGACTGGCTGAATGAAGGACTTTCTAGCTGAGTAGAATCAGTTTTTTCACTGCGGTAACTGCTAACAGTGCTGAGTGTTTCACGGTCTGTGGTGGCTCCACCTGCACTGAAACAGCTGTCTGTGGATCCCGCAGCTAGTGCTAACCCACTGCGACTGCCTGGGTGATCAGTTCCAGGTGTAAAAGCCACAGGGTCGAGGCCCAAACCCAGGAGATTTTCACTCAGCTCCTCACTTAAGCTGCTCTTTATAAGTGGGCTAAGGGGTGTATCCCCCAAGCTCTCAGATTCTGCAGAGGGGCAAAGTGGAGAATAATCCCCCAATCCCTTGTCCTTGGGGCTCTGTTGTTCTGGTAACTCCTCCACTTCCTGTAACTGTTCTTTTTCACCTCCATCTTCCTGACTGGAGGGTGAAGGGGGGATGGACAAACAGTCTCCAGTATCTCCAAATCCAGCTGTCCCTCCAGTTACTCCAATGAGAGCTGGGAAATCGCCTCCCAGAGAAGCAGAAATGCAGGGAGCCCCTGTGCAGTAAGAGATCAAAACTAGGTTGAAAGACACAGTGGATAAGACAGAGGTGTGGGGTTCTGCTTCTATGGACTCAGACCTGTTTTTAACACATTGTTTAATTATAAATGTACTCCAGAGCATTACATGTTTCAATACAGGAAGAATTACATGGTTTCCCAGTTTGTATGATGTTTGTTTCTAGACAGTGTTCAGAAGATGACTTACGAATGCTGTCCTGGGAACTCTGGCGTAGGATTTCACGGTCGGCTGATGTAACGATCACATTATTGCTTCCTTGTCCCCGCATCAACTCTCTGATATCTGAGGTAAAAAGAAAAAAGTCACTCAAAAATCTAAAGTGAAAATTTTGTACATACTAAACTCTCAGTGTTCTCATTCATAAATAAAAACATTATACTGGTTAATTGGGTCGACTTTTGACATATGTAATTAATCGTCATCTGCAATTATCTGGGATGATGCAGACAGATTAATAAATAATGTCTGCAGACACATCTACAGCTTGCACTGGAAGCATTTCATGTATGTATGGGTTTGAGAGATATCAGAGGATCTAAACACATAGTTATAGTGTCTATGCTGCAGCCTCTCCTCTCTGTGAGGAGCATAAAAGAGGCAGGAGAAAAGAGGGATCCAAGATGAGGAGATACAGTTAAATATTTATCAAAACAACCATTTAACAAACTCTTTAATAACAAATATAAAATCTAAAATATAAAACAGTGTCCTGCATTTTAATAGCAGATCCAATACTACTGCAAATAATATAAAATCTCCTGGATACCTTATCTTCTCTCTCCTTCTTGAAAGTGGGCCAACCATGCACAGGTGTACACTGTGTAGCATAATTGATCATTTCACGCAGCACTCGTGAAACGTTCAAAGGCCTGCAGGCCATCCAAGTTTATGAACCTCTTTATTTTGAAATACTTTAACTATTTTCATAATTCATGAAATGCTTGTTTAAGTTCGGCATTGCGTCTCAATTGTAATTTTTAAATTGTTGTATTTCATCTGATGCAGAGAGAGAAAACTAGAACAACATATCAGTCTAATTGCTCTGTGATCCTGACCGGCACCAGCTACTGGAAAAACCCAAGGTGGCAGATTACTAATATGTAGTACAGTAACACAGAATTCACATGCTTACCCTTAGTACACCCTGTATCCTCCAGCTGGGGCAAGAACTCCTGAAGAAAAAAAACAATGGATTAAACTGGTTATCCCATATTAGTATTAGCTATGGCAGATCCATAATTCACGATACGATTTGCATCGCAATACACAGTCAATGATCTGACACATTAGAGATACATGTATAGGAACTTTTGATGCAATAAAATAGCTTCCCAAGCTTCCTGTCTGACTTTTAAAACCTGTAATGTTAGTATTTCCAAAATTGATATGTAGTCAATAGGTGAGAATATAGACTTGGCCTCTGCCATGTTTGTTCGTGCTCAACTGCGGTGCACAAAACGTAAAACAGGTTTAATAAAAGAGAAATAAAACTAAAATGCATAAACATCTAATACTAATACTCAAATGTATCAAACTGCATTTATAAATATGTAATATCCAATGGATCTTGATTTTTTTTCCAAAACTGCATCAGTTCATGGCAGATCTACCAGTGCACTTGAATTGTGAATGCGCATGTTTATGCATCGAAACGAACTGGATAATCTTGATCAGTGGAAAATTGTCTTTGGGTCTGCTGTGTTTTATTTAGACACAGAGAGAGTGTCTTCAATATTAACATACAATGTTCAAAATAAAAAAAAACAAAAACACACACAAGGAAGGAGAAGGTGTGTGAAGTAGGAGGTTATAAATTAAACACTGAGAAACTGTAAAGGAAGGAAAATTGAGAGAATATGCTACTAAAAAATGTGGGAATCCTCACCGACACCTGGTTCAATCCAAACAGAGTGTGCTGGGAGCTGCAGCGCACAGGGGGTGTTGAGTTGACCTTCCGAAACACAGTCATCTCTACACCAACATGACTATCCCTGGCAAAAAGTTAAACATTCACCAAAAAAAAAACAAACAAAAAAAACACTCAGCATCTCACAGGATGAAGATGTCATGAATTGTCAAAAATATTTCAGAAAACATTTCCTTACCTTTGCTGAGTCCCATCATGGACACCTGAACCTTCATCTCCTTCTTCTGTCCTCGGGCCTTCAGCTGTGAGTGAGGCCTGCTTTTTCTCTACAATCTCTCCAAGATCAAACATGGCATGAAGCCGATAGTTCACCACCTTAATGGCCGTGAAAAAGACTGCCACGACAGCAGAGTACACACCTGCAACCACCAAGCTAGGAGGAAGAGCCTGACAGAGACAAAAACAACGACAGCAGTTGAGGCCAAATATAAAAATCACATTTAAGTCAAGTTCAAGGAATATTTGACAACTGATAAAAAACAGTAAATTCAAAACAAAAACCCCCAAATATTAATAAAAGAGGTGGTGACAACATTCAAAGAGTATCACACATGAAATGCAAAGGAATGACCCTGACAACCATTCAGGCAGAAATCCACCCCATTTTGTTTTATTTATTTGGTACTAAAATAGAATACATTCAAGTTATTACCCATATTTGTTTATGAGCATAATCTTGCAAATGTCATAATCCAAATATATATAGCCCCAATTGCTGTTTTGCACAAACACACTTTTATAATTACTGTGGATGACTAACTAAAATTTGCATTGATGCATTCACTTACATGTTTACTTCTAACATCAGAGTTAAACTTCTGATTTGTTTCAGACCAGTCTGCTTGACTGACCATTTGTGTTATATTGCTCTGTTGGACTCCCAGGTTACTGCTGACACCCAGATCTGATTGATCTGGCTGATTGTTAACAAGGCTTTCAATCCTTTAAATCCACCTCATATCCTCAATACAGTTTGTACTGTTAGAAAATTGAATATGAGGTAATGCTATGGTTTCTAAATCACCCAATGTGCCAACAACGTACTGTGCAAATCCCTTATGCAGCTGTCACGCTCTGTAAATTTAAAGCAATTCTGCAACATAACCCTTTTTAAGAAATGTGTGCCTGTGTTTAGTGGTTATTTCATTTATTTGGACAGAGGAGCAGTCAACCAGCTCTAAATGTTTTCTTACCATGTACAGCAGGAAGGGGAAGGCCAGCAGAAAAATCCAAAGATAGAGGTGGAAGCAGTTGGAGAATGTGCTCTGATGGGGGTCCACATACCAGCCTCCTGTGAGTGAAGCCCACACACCCTGCCTCAATATCTGAAGAGCTTGGGAACCCATCTCCACCTTCAGGTTCAACCAAATGCTGAAACTGTTCCTCCAAGGCTGCAGCTGAAAACACTGTGCAGCAGTTCAAGCCACAGTATACTGTGTCTATGATGGCACTTCCATTGGGGATGGCAGGTTAACCAAGACTGTTTCATGAAGGACAATAGTTCAGTGTCTTGGATATGTATACTTCAGTTGAGGTCAAGGATCCTTGCATATTCTTGTGCCAGTAAGTGCTCCTTCCCTGAACCGACGTTGCCACTCGCTAGCCTAATTCTTGTTGGGTAGTCAGGAGAGTGACTTTTTGGCACATTGGTAAGCCACTGAATGTGTGCAAAAATACTCATCTGTAAGAAAGATTGAAACTGTTTGTTCACGTGAAGCTACAAGTTAAACATTGCATTCAGGGAGGAAAATTATCTCAGTCAAGATCCATTCATGTCAAGTACATTTAAATAAGCTGCTGCAGTAAAGATCTCTACACATGCAAATATCAGCTGTGGAGAAAAGCGCCTTCAAAAGCGTCACTGTGGTTTATGTCAGTTTAAGTACTTCCTTAAATTCTACATAATGAAACTAGTTTTGCCTCATGATTTCCAGTTTGTTTTGAATTTGGCAGAGGGTTACCACCTCAGTCAGACTGCATCTGTCTTGGGTCAAACGTTAACCTTGATCATTTATCATCAACTTCTACACGAGATCACTACGATAAACACTTAATTAGCTAATAAAGTAGAGTTGTAAACTACTGAACCGAACTAAAAGCAAAGGTAAAAATGACAAACTCAGTTTGACATGTACTACAATGATTAGAATGGAGCACAACGTTTGCTAGTCAAACCAAAACTGTAAGAAAGTTGAATAACGCAGTTTCCAGATTTCAAACAGGTGACAAAGCCCCACTTCTTGTGTAGGCCAATGCTGTACCGGGTAGATTAAGTTTTTTGATTGACTTACGGGCAACGTAGCTTAGCTTACAAACACCTACATGTATTTCATTATTGAGAAAAATCGACCCGTTTAACAACCAACACCTTCTAGCTCTTTGGTGAACGTGAAAACATAGTTATTCATCCCGGTAGTACACCACTGTAAACTGGCTGACAAACATTTACCGTCGTTAGACTGACAGTCGCTAGTTACCGGCTAATGCTAGGCCGCATATATCAGCAGTTCAGTCAGTGTAATGTCCCTGTCGTTAGCTGGGGAAATGTAGCGCCAGCCTACAACAAGTTAGCTTAAACGCTGGTCGCTAGGTGAATGTTGGTCGTTTGCCACTGGCTAATGTTAGCTTAGCCTAGCTTGATAGACTTGATAATTGCGCTCACAGTTAAATGTTTTTTCAGATATGTATGCTAACATAGCTTACAATTAGCATTAGCTGTCCAGCTTGTCTCATATCCTCCTTCCGCATCCAGTCCTTGCAAAATCTCAGAGCTTTCCTTCTCAGGATGCTAGCGAGCAAGGAAATCGCCTTTCCCAAAACTGTAGCTTCACTTTGTGTTGGCGCTGGCTAACTTATCATAGTCTTCTGAAATTCCATCATTTTCTTTGGCATCAAAGGTTCCCAAACATGCAGCGGGAGTGGAGGTCCTCTATCATGATGAACGATAGCGGTTTCTTGTTACAAACTGTACCTATTTTAAAATGTTTCCACTAGCTAGCTAACAGGGCAGCTAGCGCTAGCTAACAACTAGTTGACACCATGGATGTAGGACGCACGGAGAGCGATCAACACGGAGAGAGAGATTCCCATGGCGCTGATTGGCCGTGCGTAGTGACGCAACAGGGGCGTTTTTAATATGTAAATTACTAGCTCTCGTATCATTGGCGAATGTACGATAAACCATTAGGTCTAAGGCAATATTTATTCTGAAATAACTTATGATATTATCTGAAACAAAACCCAGTTATCACTATATTAATTGTGTACGCCTGTAATATTTTGCTTCACGTTTTGTCGGTGTTGATGTTGCCACTGGATGTGGATTGTGTCAGTGTCTCCTATCTCCTGAGATAATCCCAGACTGACTCCATGACGCTGAGACCAGAGCTGAGACTGTGAGGGCCACACCACCTGTTGCAGGACTCTTTGTTCTTTGCACAGCTTTACCTCTCCAGCTCCAGTCTCTTGAGCACTTAGCATACAACTGAAAGTTTGAAATAATACACGATCAAACAAACATTGAGGTCTGATTTAAAAAAGAAATTAAATCAAACATAAATTTCTCCGGTTATTTTAGTTTCTTTGTTATATTTAATGGTTGCCTTGCACCCTGCAGTAATCACATGGTTTTATCTGCAGCTCATCTTTTCTTTGAACATGGAAGGTTTGGAAATCCTGCAATTTAATATAATCAGGCAGATATAACATTGAGATGTCCACATGAGCCAGCGTAGGCCGAGCTTTGCCCCATCCTCTCACGGCTTTGACAGCTGTACACAGAGGAAGGAATGATGATTTACTTGCTGATGATTTACTCCGCTTGGAGTAAAAACAAACAAACCTCTCAGGGCACACAATATCCTGTGTAAACAATTCCAAATGTCTTTATTGAGGGTTGTTGATTGTAAACTACTCACTTTTCTGTTCAGCCTCTCCAGTCTGCTGCATGTACAGTACCCCACTGTCTGATACCATTTAAATTATATTTGTATGAAGCCCTTTATACCGGAGATCTGTGGACATATGGTATAAAAGAACTACGTGAGCTACATCCATGGTTGTGGGCACTTGATCTAAACATGCAGTCAGTGGTTAAGTTGAGAGGGAGGATCTGAGGAGATGCCACAAACTACAATATTTAAAAATATTTTTTCACAAAACTGACAAAAAACACTATAAATGACTGGTCATTCAGGCAGGTTGTTGCTAATTGCTTAGAAAATCTAAAAAATCTTTCTAAGCATGTGTTTTTATTTGCATCAATGTTAATGATTTCTAAATGTGTATGATATTTGTATCAATACACAAGCAGCGGGATAAGGGGACACTCTAGGGAAGAAACGTGGTTTGGTTGTTAGACAAACAGCGGTAAGTCAGAGTGGATATGACATAGTGGTTGTCATCTGTGCTTCTCTTTTCATGGCTGTTTTGTTGAATTAGGCTTGTGACATTGCAGCTATGCTCAGTAGTGGCTTATTGTATCCTGTAGCCACCCTCCTTGAAACCTGCTGTCAGCACAGATCAGACCTCACCTACTCTAGACCTGTGCTGACACCACCTCTCACTTTGTCCACAGGATTGTTCCACATCAACCTCTGCACCAACAGGCTAATGTGGGCTAATAGTGGGATGGGTGGGACCGCAGGCCTGAAATACAGTTTCTCTAAAAACCTGTCTTTTGTGATAAACCTCAACAGCTTTCATCAAACACTGATAGATACATTTGTGAAGGGCAACTCTGGTGACAAGGACCTCCAAGTTAACCTATCTCTCCATTCTACAGTTCCTTATATTCTCAGCAGGGGGTAGTCATGTCATACAACATAAAATGTGTCCCTGCTGTGTCTGCATACAACAGATTATTGATTTTAGTCAAGACAGGGTTGAAGGGGTTATGGAGAATGTTTTCATATTACAAGTAATACTTAGCAAGGCAGGAGGTGAACATATACTGCACAACAAAACTAACTTTCTATAAACTGGAGTTCTAAACACTGTCCATGTTTTTATTGGTATGTAATAATTATGTTCATATGATTATAGCATCTAGGAGCAGTCTAGCCATTTAGTATTGCGTTTCAGTAAATATGTGGCATTTGCAAGGGGTGATGCTAAAATGCTGACATATCATGATTGTTAGTCTATTATTAAAGACCCCTAAAAACCCATAGATGATACCTTCCTGGTAGACGTCCAGATCTTTCAGCTTATGTAATTTAAATTAAATAATTTTCAAATGACACTGTGTTGTGAATTACATAAACACACATTTTAATGGTTTTATATTTTGATTTAGATTTTATATGAAGTTAAAATTTGTCAGTGTTATCAGTGTTACTGAAGTACTGTAGAAGCAGTGTAAGCTGCAGAAAATATACTTTTTCTAGATTTCATTATTTACTAAATAATGGACATCCAGCAGTAGTAAAACACCCAAACTACACTGTGCCCAAAAGTGAGAGAGAGTGTGTGCATGAGAGAGTAGATGATGATGAAACTCAAGTGTAAGACATTTTTAAAACATGTCATGACATGCAATTTGTGTGAAATGCAGTTATTTCATGTTAAACATGTTAACTTATCTTGTAAAGTAAAATGTGACCTGTGTAAAATTATATCGTGAATTCACTGTGTTTCTTTTATTCAGAAATATTCACAACTCCCAAAGTGTAATCAGTCGTAGATAGACTAATGCATGAATAAATATCAACTTAAATTTTAATTCATGTCAGACTCAGGTCACTCTGAACTCCCCCTGACCTAGAAACAACATTATCTATTTATTATGCCATTTAGTTTGTGTGTCCAATTAAAAATAAATATTATAAAGTTCATTTTCTTTGTGAGTCTCAGAGAATTAAGACACAAAACAGGTGTGTACAAAGTATATAATCAAGTGTATTTTCATCTTTATCCACGTTCTGTACACATATTAAGATCCATTTCACATGAACACTATACAATAGCAATGAGTGAGGAATGGGATATTTTCTGAATGTTGAATGGCACTTTCATAAAAAAATAACAGGAAATCACAGAGCATGAATAAGTAAATGTAGACAGAACAGAGAAAATGGCTTTATATTACCAATTGAGTAACAGATTCAGCACATATAAAATGCACAATGCAACAAAACAAAACATTTGTTTGTTCCATCCTTGTGTTTTCTCTGCATAATCTGAACTGTAAATAATGTTAAAACAAAAGATATTTGCAGCAACCAGAGAAACGTGTGCTTTTTGTCTGGATTTAAGTAAAAGGCAATTTAAAATGTAACGTGTTAAGAGGAGTGGTAACAAGATACATCGAAATATCAGAGAAATATCAATACAATTCACAAACCTTCAATTATTTATCTCATAGAATAGTCTTTTAGTAACTGATAGAAAAAAACAATACATGTTTGGCTGCTTTACAAGGAATATCTATGTTTACATTTTCTGTGTGCTTTTGAATTTTCTCATGACATTTTTGCGGAAGGGAAAGATCAAGAATGAGCCAGCCTCTGGTGAGCTGGCTTGGTTCTGCCTTCCCAGTAGACAACGAGAAAAACATCATCAAATGTGATTCTGTGTTCCCAAGATTCCTGTGACGTTTGGACTGCAGTTTTGATGTTGTGAAAGCTGTGTGGGGACTGAGCATCTATGACGTTTATTCTTCTTCATACCTACTCCCCTGCATACACAATGCGTTTTCAATCTGCTAACTTCTATATGTACATACAAGTAATGTTTACAGAAAAATACCTTCACTGGTGTAGACTGACTTGTTCACTATTATTTTTAATTGGAATGTCATGGCACATTGACTGTAATATCTCATGTAAATAATGTTCCTGATCCATCATACTTTCTGATTCACTGGCCAGAGTATATTGAGGGATTTAATAATCCCTTTAAGATGCTGTATTTCTCACCAAGAGAGCTAAATATCATGCTTCATTTATGATATTGCACCAGCAATATTATACCATCTCTTGTGGACAGAGGCAGAATGACTGGGGAGTTGTGAAACCACATAACATAACATGGAGGCTGCAGAGATGATGTCTTTCCAAACAAAAGCTTTCTCTTTAAATGCAGTCAGAATTACAGAGAGGCTCTCTGCTCATCCGCCATAGAAATTCAATAACTGGCCTGTATTTCCTCATATATCACAATGAGGACATTGAGACTTGAGATAGAGCATTACAAAGAAGAACAAAGAAAACATTTAGGCAAATCTGTCCAGATGTTCCCAGCACTTTTTTCACAGTACCATATCCATGCTATATACAAAGCCAAAGTGGATATGCCTCTTCTTAACTAGACATAGCCTAGTTAAAAACATAAAAAATGATACATTAACAAAGAATCGGTTGATGCAGATTGAGTGCATGTTGTGACACAGACGATGAGTCAGATCTTGGGCCGCAGATGGGGATTTCACCACTAATATGAGCTGGGCAACCTTGACTTTTGAATGTGACTCTTAAAAGCAAGCTACAGTTGCTTTGTGCAGTTGTTTTCTGTGGCCTGTGAAGTTTCTCTGATGGTCAACGTGACAAAATCGGGGCACGAAACAAAAGCATTGACTTTCATCCTCTTGTCTCAGTCCACATTTGCTGACTTTCCTTCTCCATTCTCACACGTAGTATTCTTTGTCTTTGTTCTTTTTGCCCTTTGTAATTGCCTTGGCCACAGAGGCCGTTGCTGTGCTTTTGTCTTTGACCACTGCTCCGTTGCCCTCCACAGTGGAATTGTTGGCAAAATTGTGGCCCTGGTCTGTCTGGTAGGACCCCTCGTCCCGGTTGCGGTACTTGTACATGGCATAGAGGAGAATAAGAATGCAGAGTGCAGCAGCAGCCACAATACCAACAACCATTCCCGTGGTGCTACTGGACTCCCTGATCACCTCCACGGCGCCGGGTTGGCTCTTTTCATCAGAGGCTGTGGGGTTGGCTGTGGGCACATGGGGAAAATTGGGGGGGTAAGTTAGTCCTGGTGTGTTTCGGGATGATGGAGGAGCAGGGGGCAGAAGCACCTGGTCACGGGTGTTCATTTTGCCTGCAGGGATGTGGAGCTGGTCGGGGTTGGTGGTGGGAACATAAGGAGGTAGGGGGCGGGGTTTCTGGACTCCACTCTCACCAGCAGCGGGAGGTGGAGGAAGGACTGTCCTGTCAGTGACCATGGGGGAGTTATTATTGTAAAAGTCCTCGTCATCTGATTCCGTCATCTCCCCAGATCCGAAGGCCGAGACCTCCACAGGGTCACCACAGTCCTCCTGGTCCGGGGGGCAGGAACGGTGAGGAGGGAGTATAAGGGACTCTTTGGTGGTTTCAAGTGGGGATAGGAGAGTAGGGGGAGGAGGAATGACAGGGTAACGGGTGGCGATGGATGGGGGCTCAAGGGAATCCACTGTTATAATAGGCAACACTAATTCACCTCCTAGAAAGAAAACAGAAAAGGTAGGGGATCCTAAATTAGAACAGCACTAAAATAGTTTGGGCTGTATAGCTCATTAAAGCAGAGCCACATTCTGCTCATTATGAGTAATATTAGTTGCTTTATCAGTGATATTATTTAATGTGACATACTGTTTTCTATAATACGAGCTTATTTACATCAATATTTGGCACATTAAGAAAAAAAACGACAAATTAAAAGAGCTGACATTATTTTTGAATTATGTATGCGTTTTTTTGATTCCTTTATGGATTCTTAATAAAATGACAATATAATACAATAAAGCAAAAACATGAAAGAGCTCACATGTAGACACAAACATACAAGGTGACCCATGAAAGGCGGCAGCTGAATGAAGAGCATAAAGCAAACAGAGCACATAACAAACAAAACAACAGCAAATTATTGTAAAATGTCATGCTACTGCATACACATCTGCAGGCAGAGGTCAAGGAGTGACAAGAGAAATCACAGGTTATTTTCTCTAGGAATCACATGTGAATTGTGCCTTGGTCAAAAGCAATATTTTAAATCGATAATTTAATCCAGATTCCTCAGTATGTTTATCTGTATGGTATGTTATATATGAGCTTTCATACTGTACCATTCACTGACACTTAATTCCTCAAATCTGACTCTGAGCTCAGAATGCATCCAGGTTGTAGAGGAATATTTCATTTCTCTCTGGCTATTTTATTTATGGCCGCTAGGTTCTCTTTCATCATTATTTGAGTCACACTTTACAGGCCCAGTCAACAACAAACAATTCTGATAAGGTCATGTTAATAATTGAGGCACCCATAATAAGGGCAGACTCCACAGCTTGTTTCTGTCACAAGCTCAATCGACTGTCTACTGCCATCCACACTTAATGACTGCAGTACACTTCATAAAGATTTTCTTCAATCCAATTTACTGAGTTACAGATACGACTCAATGGCTCATATGAACTGACGCTAGCTGAGTCTGTACCAACTACCCAAATGAGGAGCGCTGTTTGACAGAAACCCTGAATAAATCAGTGTATGATTGTGGCAGAAACTCAAAGGGGAAGAATTGAAGTTTTTAAAACCACAGTGGTTTCTTGAATCGGTGTGTTGTAGGTACAGTCTTGGGTAAAAGCATAATTACATGTGCATGGGTAAGAGCTGCACTCTCATCTTTTTGGCCATGACTAACCCACCTGTTCCTGGCTCACACTCTTCCAGGTCCTCATCATCACTTGGACACTCCGCTGATGCCACCAAAATATCATCAGAATTCTGTGGCTGAAAAAGGAAAAGGAGAAATATGTTGTTTTTAACAAATGTACAATCAACACCTAGACACACACACTTCCATCATACAGATTGTGCTCATTGTGTTTGCTTGCTGATTGTCCTATTGAGGGAAAGCTGTAGCACTCAACCACCAGCATTTTTGCTTGAAGCAACACTGGTGTGGACTACAAATGTAAAATGTGCTTATATGCAACTGCTATTCCATCATTTCTGTCCTTGCTTTCTGTGTCAGACTTGTCTGCTTACAAACCGTAAAAGCACTTCCAATGGAGAGTAAATTCTTAACATTGTTCAAATTATTTCAGTACTACATGCTGAACATGTTTTTGTTTAATTCTACATAACTTGTTTTGTACAATTCTTTATATAGGGTTTGCAAAAAACAGATTCTGACATCCTTAATCATGGCTTTGATATTTCTAAATTAAATTTTAGGGTGCACAGTGAACTCAGAATACCTGAGCAGAGCTGGGAATGGATGGCCGACTAATGGATTACTTTGTTAAATTGAAAGTCCAGAGAAGGCAATTTGAGAGAAATGTAATGAAAAATGCACTCTGTATTTTTACTAGGAGCGACAGGGGTATTTTTCTTTAAACCCCAGGGCTCAAAGTACTGCTGAAATCGTTCCAAATTGGCAAGGGTTTACACCATTTGGATTAAAATCAAGTCATCTGAAATGGTGGATGTCACTAGTATGGATGCAGTATTGTGATTGCTCTAAATTGGTTCACAGATATACTATATAGGTAAAACATTTAGTTGTTACAAGAGTACAGGCAAACAATTATGTAATATTTGATTCAACATTTCATTCTAATTCATTTATTTTACATATGCATAATGTATTTGACATTTTTGTGTGATTAAGTCTCTTAGGTGGTACATTTTTATTCTACAGAAACTTCTGTCTTGATTACAAATAAAAAGTCTGACTAACTTTCCTCCTGAATGTTCAATTAAATCCCTACACAGCATACAGAGTTTATCGTCCTCTGAGACATAGCTCTTCAAGTCTGACCAATAACCTTAAAGTCAGAAAAAAGCTTTAAAACTTTATATAGGATTCATTTCTTAAAATTGTAATACCACAGTCATTGCATGTGAATAAGATATACGGTATAACATTGTTTGATTGTCCTTGGTTATGTGACTGCGTTCTTTTACTCCATGACACAGTAGGATGTAGTTAAACCTCAATTAGCACAACATGAATGGAGAACTCTTAAACTATGAGCAGAATGTGAAATGTGATAAAGAGACAGAACAACAAGTTTAATAAAAGACAAAATCATCTACTTTTAGTTAACTCATCTTTCTTTGCCAGGGATAAAAATCCATCTGAACATAATGTAAGTAATAGTTTAAAGGTGATTATCACTGGAAACCATTAAGGGCACTCTAAGATTGGTGAGAACACATTTAAAGTTTTAATAACATGGAATTGAATGAATAAATAATATGTAATATAAAGGGAACATGTCCACATAATTTAAAAAAAGGCTAATGCTAAATGCTTCCTTTTGGTTTGACCCATTAGAAAATTCTGTCACTTTTGCGTCCTGGGAAAGTGGGGCCAACATCTAAGCCAATTATCTAAGCCAATTATTCTTTGACTGACAATGAATTAGCATGTACTGGCGTTACTTTCAAATATTTCAATACACTCTCTGACCTTGGAGATGCTCTCCCTCAAGCTGGGTGACCGCGGCCTGCGGGTAGTGGTGGTAGCCATAGTGGTAGTGGTTTCCATAATTGTGGTAGACATATCAGACACTGCCAGCGGGGTGGCGGAGGTGGTGTCAGTGGTCAGTACGGAGAGTGAATCCCCGACTAGACGCAGGTTCCCCTCCACTTGTACGCTGGGATCATTTTCTGCTGCTAGTTTGAGCACCTGGAGACCGTTGTAATAGAGCCCTGAAATCTGACCCTGGAAGGGTCGACCCTTGTCCTGACCACCAATTTTAATGGCAGCTTGACTGTTAAAGATGGTCAACTGTCTCCCTGAAGTTAGACAGAGACAGAAAGACAGAAAAGGTGGAAAAAGAGAAAGAATAGTAGAGTAGATGTAAAGAAGTCAAACGGGAGAGCTTGAACAGGAAGATCATTTGAACCAGCTGAGTTGTAGTGATTATAACATTAATAGTTAGTCATTTGTTTAAAACTTTATTTAGATATTAGTTTTAAAATGGGGAAGGTTAGTTAGCAGATTTTTTATAATTTAGGCTTTACACATGCAGGTTACAACCATCATGGTCTATTTAGGTGCCTATTTATGTGTTTTAACTGGATGTTTGGGTTAACAAAATGTAGGGGAAAAGGTACACGTTTTTTCTAGGATGTTTATTCATCTCTTACAGTAACTCTGGAATAGATGGTGCAAGGATGAATATCCTATGACTTCTTTTTACAGAGATAGGCAAATTATTAAAATGGAAGCCTCACTATATTCAGTCTGTATACAGCTAAATGACAATAAAAGCTAAACACCTCCCTCCAGCGACTTCATCAGCCTTTAGGCCAATTGTTTCAGTGGTATCTAACAACACCACTGTCAGCAGCTTCACTGATAAGCAGTGTTACATCAGAGGAGGAGTGCCGTGGTAATGGGCCCATCACAAGAGAATACTTATTAGCAAAGTTAATGGCTGCAAACCGGGATCTACTTTAACAGCTTGTCTGGGCTTTTTGTTGCAGCAAAACTCTTGGGAGCTTCTGTTGTGGTCGATGCAAACAAAAAAAGGGAAAGAAGTTGATTGTCTGTGATCACACCCAGCAGTTATGGTTTAAAATTTTTCGTTTTAGAAGAAGCGAGATAGGGATAACTTATGCCACATGTTGGTTTCACTGGTGTTAATGTAAAGGTTACACAGCATTTTAATGATTTTTATGGAGGATAATTACACACAGCATCTAATTACACACAGTGGTTAAGACGATAGAGAGTTAGACAGGGGTTATGTGTTTTTAGTTAACTTGTTTAAAATGTTTGTTAAGGTGCAGCTTTTCCATAAGGTATAAGGATGACAAAGAATAAAAGGCAAGTTTGCCATACCCCTTTGGTTCTCTTAATTTGAATTCCACTTGAATTACCACATTGTGGTAATCAAAATCCATAGTTACTAGAGTATTCAATTAAAATTGTGGTGTACATGTGGGTAACTTGATCCTTGTCACCCTTGTCTTCTGGCACTGCACCTCTCATGGGGAAAGGTTATTAGGTTATTTCAAGGATTAATTAATTAATCAGTTAATTTTTACCTTTATCGAGTAGCCACTCGTCAACTACCCGACCAAGTCTGTATGGGATTCTTTGTCTAGCAATAGCCAGTCGTTCATTATCATAGTGTCCTTCAAAGAATTTGGAGAGACAGATTAAAGGTTACAGTCTGCAAGCTGAAAGATCACATGGTTAGAAACAGTGTTATAATCGCTAGCAGCTTTAACAAGTTATCAATTTTAACCCAGCTGTGAGTTAAAAGAAACTTGTGCTTTACTTGTTGTTATCTAGTTATCACGAGTAACAGTGTTACAGCTAATTAGAGTAACGTTTAGGCTATTTATAATGTCCTACGCTAGTTAGTGTTGTTTAGCTATATTTTAAATGACATTATAATCTTCATTAAACAGCAGTTACAGTAAAATGTAAAGTATTTAGGTTAATCCAGTTAAACCTCCAGACAAACATAAAAATATCACCCACTGCAAGAAAATAGTAGTTGTGAGCAGAAACAGTTATTAATCTTGAATTTAACCAGAGCCAAAGTCTTACCCCACTTCTGTGCAACTATGTATTTTCATACTATACTGCATGATATTGTTACTTCATTTATTATTATTAGATATTTTAAAGTGTGTAAATATCATAAACCGATGAGAGGTGAAAAAAATACACCCCAGATGCCCAGCAACAGAAAACATTTAGCTTCAACACCAATAATTACAATTACTGGAATGATATGAATAAATTATTTTATGTAAAAGAACTGTAGGATTAGGCCTAATAGGACAGAAGCTGCTCTCAAGTAAGACAGGACTTCAGCTCTGTATTTGTACAATACATGCAAACAAAGAAAAATAATTAATCCCATCAAAAATACAAGATATGCATTGTACATCTGCTATGATAATCAACATAAACAGTTTGAACTTCCCATTTATTGAGGCGAGTGTAGTATATATGAGTGCCATAAATACTTATTCAGTCCAGTATTGATTCTGCACCGAAGACTTTCTATCAATCATCAGCCACAAGGTTTCTTCAAGGTTCTGACTTCACAACTTGCAAATTCTTGTTGACATTATTTCTAGATTACTGTAGATGTTTGTCAGCAACAGGTTATCTGAAAATATGTTTGACCCACAGGCTATAACTGAAAATGTAAACGAGTTGTTGGATGTGGAATAAGGATTAATATTATAGAGCAACATTGGAAAGGACATGTACATAACAGCTTATGACAGTTAATGTTAGAAGAAGTTATACATATGTTTATGATTGATGCACATTAGTTACTTATCATTAGAAATGTTTCAAAAAACACTAATTATTGAGTGGAACTCACAAAGAGTACATGCAGCACATACGCGGCCATCACCATTACATGATTTTTATTTATATGCAACTGTGGCATGTGTGTGTGCTTTGAGCACCAGCTGGAGACAGAGAGGGGACTTGGTTTCCTCCCGCTATGCCAGCTGGTGCACCTGTTCTGAATAAGGTTAATTGGTTGATTGGTACACAACAGGTTAAAGCACAGCTGGTCATGATCACGTTATACATGGGTCTTTTTTTGCTCTATCGTTGAAATTATATGTGTACATAGTTTGATAAGCTTTAAATGTTTTGAACAGTAAAGTGTCTAAATGAATTATATACAGTATATTTTATATGTGCATACAGTAATTAATGTGGTAACATCTGACAGTTTCCTGGACACCAAATTTTACATAAAATGAAATTTACCACACATATATCTATATCTTTGTCACTATAAAGCCAAGCCCTTTAACACAGAGACTACAGAATACATTTAGCCACATCCTGCAATCTGTTGTGAATGTAGAAAAGGTGACCTTTACTGTACATGATGTGGTTAGTGTTCACCAGTGGGCAGATGGATGTAAATTTATTCTGCATCAATACAAAATTGTTTATGTCAACAAGAATTTGTCAGCTGAAGCAATAGCACCAATATTCAGCCTGGTTAGTCAATTCTGTCTCTTTAGACCTGGGTCAGCGTTTGGTAGATTAACACAAGAAATAATGACATATTATATAGCACTTGAACCACATAAGTACTGAATTTCTTATGTCCAGGTCCACATAGGCATATCTTTAACATACACACAAAAGCCAGCTATAGTTTAGTTGATACAAAAATGACAGCAGCTGATTGAAATTCTTTCAGTGCTACATACAACTGTAATACTTTACATCTTGAGGCAAATTTTAGATGAGTATATATAGTTTGGGAAATATTGCATGTTTTTAAGTGTGTGTGTGGCTATTCAACAGATAACTTACGGAGCAACGAGTGAGGGAAGCTTAATTAAAATAAGCCACTGGACAAGCTTACCATTTCTTTGCAAACAGTACTTTTCACAACTGCACATATTTACGTTTGATTAGCAGGCATGCAATAATCTCTCTCTGTAATCAAGATGCTCCATGCCATTTCTCTGCATATCGTAATATAACAACATATTTTGTCTCATTGGTCTTACCTGGTGGATAACGCTCAATGACTGGATGGTTGTCCACCTGCAGAGTGGCATTGCCACCACTGCGTGTGAAGCGTACAACATGGTACTTGCCGTCATTTACCATGACAGCAGACTCATCAATAGTGATGTCATCTGTCCCCACATTGAAGATGACACCAATTTTTCCTTGATCCTGCAGAGGAAAAATATAGAATGTGACACTGAACAAATTGTATTTATTCAATGAGTGCACTACATTAGTTTCCATCTACCGTCGTGTTTAAGTAGCAAAGGGAAGTCTTTTGTGACATGGGCAGTCTGTTTAGTTTTTTCTTTAGGGTTCAGCACCACTGCCCTCTCAGACAGCTCAGGTTTCCTGATGTGGATCAATCTTGACAGAATCCTGCTGTTTCTCTTTTGGTTGAACAACTTCTCTCGCTGTCAGTCTTTTCCTGCTCATGCCAACCTTCCTCAAAGGTCAAAGCTGCTTCTCAAGTCAGCCTTTGGGTGGCACTAATAAGAAACATTGGAAACTAACTGTGTCTCTGTGGTCTCTGTGCCTGTATGTTTGCTGTCCTTCTCTCTAATTGCAATACGAGGTCAAAGTGCTAATGTTGTTATAAGAGACATTGTGAGAAACATTGCACCACTCTGCAGAGGTATACAGAGAAGCACACTACACTACACACATTACACAAACACTGCAGTTTATTTTTAGATTGCAAAACCTTTGAAACTGTGGTGAAAATGCAAGAAACTAAAAATCTACAATATGACAGTCTAGTCAGTCATTACAGTGCTGCATGTCATACTGACATACTGACAACACTTGTTATCAGTCAGAAGTGCAGCAGCAAAAGTCAGCAAATTAAAATGTTACTTTTTGGTATTTATTTAAGAAACATTTAAATAACTGTACAGGTAGACAAAATGCCATTACCATAATATAAAAATTATATTAGGTGATTATTTAGTTTCTTCTCATACTGTCAAAGACCAAGAGTCTGCACGTTTTTATTCAAACAACCTTGACTCCAGCAGCAGCACTGCTATATTACACCAGAGAAGAAGAAAGACGTGAAATTAGCTGGAGTAGTGTTTTTATTAAAATGTGAGTCTACAGACTCATGGCCATTTATGGCACGTCATGTGTAACATCACTACATATTTGCTGGCTTTTTCTAAAATGATGTAAAATATCTTCAACACTGTGTGTTTTACTGCACTTACATTACATTTAAATGGTCTGTTTTTACTGTAAGTACTGACTTCCATTGATTCCTTGACATGCATCATTTAATATAAATGATTGTTCATCTCATACTAATATTACATTACTGACAGAAGGAGCAGAAATTCAAATATAAAGACAGAGGTGCCTCTTTTCTTGCCTTAATGTTGGCTGCTATTGTGTGATGTAAAACCGGTCTCCCAGCTTTGCGCTCAGCCTCTAATCATGTTTAAAATCCTTCCAGAAACCTTTGAATTTGAAATAATTATTCATGTGGACATGGCTGGTGTTAAGTACAGAAGTGTAAAGTCTCCCTTCATGAAGGTCATGATATTCAGAATCTTTTGTACTGCACAGGGTGTACTGCATTTTACAGAAAAGTGTTTCTATTATTTAGCCAAGCCTCTCTGATATAAATTGGATGGGCAGAATAATAGAAACACCCGCCAATATAACACAATACAATCCAGCAGCACCACAAACTACAGCCTTGAAAATCATCATACAATCAAATCAAACCTCTATAAGACGAGATGAAAAAAAAAGAACACTATGGGCTTTATGAAGGGAGGTTTTATTGCAGGACTGTTGCATTAGGCTGCATTTGTTTTACCTAGGTGTACAGTAACTGAGTGTTCATATTGAAAGGTCAGCAGCAGGTCTCATTGGATTGTTGCGTTTATTCTGTAATCACTTGAGCTCAGAAGGAGGCAAATATGTGGAATGGATTTACAATGCATGATCTACAGCTGGGTAATCAAATTCACACATTCACAAGTCAAAGTGAATCCTCCATGATTTTTTTCGATCTAACAGCTGCATAAGAAATAACAAATGGCATTTTATTAGACAAAAGGATGTATATGACGAACCCATAACAAATCCTGTTGTGTACATATTTAATATTCCTGACGTTGTTAGACATATCTCTTAAATTCACCGTTTTCTTATTTTATGTAGGGCACAGCTATTCAGTTGTCCACAGTTTAATTACTCTTCTCGAGAAGCAAACTGATGAGTATTCATTATGCAGCTACAAGGTAGCGTGGCCTTAGGTCAAATTCAGCCCATGTCCTCTAGACAATAACTAACATCTCCAAGGCCAGAAAAGTTTCCTGGGGGCTTCACATGGCTTCAACAAAAGAGCTGATTTTATTTTGCACTTGCAATTACAGAACAGCCCCAAAGCACCTTTTGACAGCTGGCAAAGTAATGCTACTGCGCTTCAGTTTTAGTAAACAAAAGCTCGGCCTTTTCAGTTGACTTTTTACTTTTGTGCAAGAGGCTACTTAATGCCCATGTGTTTGGATATAAAGCTAGTCAGGCATACTCTCATGAAAAGCTGCACTGTCTCCCACCTAGCTGTTTTGACATCAGCTCGGTTGGAGAAAGCATTTCTTCCTGTACTCCCTGTTCCCACTGGAGCTTTCAGTGTGGGATCTCAATTCTCATTTTGGCTCTAATTCATTTGAGAGGAAAATAGTTGATTATTATAACAATATCTTATTATGAGGAATTATCTATCATGAAATGAAAAGAGAAACCCAAAAGGACCATGGCGCTGACAATTCTTCTATGATGAGGCACGACTGCCACCTGATACATTTTTAAACAGAGCATGAGTGGGCAGATCATGATTCTTTTAGGAAGACTAGCATATCTGTCTGTCTCTGTCTGTTACCAGCCAACTGTCTGTGTCTGTACTGGATACCCGTCTCTATACTGGAGCCTTCTCCTCAGGGGCAAGTGGACGTTTGTATCAACACTATACACCCATAGGAATGATTATGTATATTTTCACACTGCAGTGATCGGTGTTTATGGCTGACATAAACGGGAACAAGTGAATTCAAGTGTGTAACACAAGAGTCTATTGTTTTTTAGGGATATATGGAGAGAAGTGACAGATCATTATAAATAGTTATACATGTTATATTCATTGTATCATAATAAATAGGAAAATGTTTTCTAATTCTTTAATATATTTCCTAAATGATCTAAATTTCCCCTTGATAACATCTAGTTATTACTGTAGCATGGATTTCATTTTATGCACATAAAACTCCAGTTTTAAAAAGCTCTTTTGTCATCAGATTATAACATAATATTTAGTGACCAGTGCACATGAGTCATCAGATTTGCACTTGGACATAAATGAAGAATCCATATATGTATAGAGGACATTTAGAAGGACAGCAGCAATATGGGCTGAGTTCTGCTTTTGCAATTTCACTCCTAAAGTATATACAATATATACAATAATTTTGCATTATGAAACACAAGACTTATGTAGCAGTCCTTCTTCTAATTGTGTAATAATAAATACAGTATAAACATAAATACAGTATTATCAGCAAAATGTACTTACGTTATAAAATATTTCCTCACAGCTGTAGCTGCTTGGATAAACTTACTTTTAACAACTTTGTGAACAATTATTTGGTTTAGTCCCTGCGTCTGTAGTCTTTGATTTGTCTTGCTGTGACTTAAATGAAATGTTCCAACTAGACACAGCTTTTTGTAACGTGACATATCATAATAGTTACACTTTTTTAACAAAGAGTTTAATTTTATGAGCGTATTAGGTAAAAAATAACTGTAACCTAAAAGGAAGGACTAGCTGCTAAAACTAAAATGTTTATAAAGTTAAACAATGAAGTACTTTAAGTACTAAAATTATACCACTGCAGAACTACTAAAAGTACTTATTTACATTCCATCGCTGTTGCTCATCATATTTTGAATAGAAAAGAATAACAAGCTTCATATCCATGGCAGAAAGTAAGAAGTAAATTCTGTTCTAAAGCACCTTATCTGAAAACCCCCAAATCCCTTCAGTACATAAAACTCATATATCATTTCTTTCCTTCACTATTTTCAAATCTCCCTTGAGGCCAGTGTTATTTTGACCAGCGTACTACTTTCCTTTGTCTTCACCTAGTTTTTAGCCTTCTTCTGTTTCAACAGCCAAGAAGAGAAGGAAAACAGAATATAAACTATATAAATATAAATTTAATAATGTGCATAATTAAATTACAACAAATGACGAGTGAGGTCTCTGTAAAGCAAGAAGGTGTGACCTTATAAAGCTCAGCTGAAAAAAGCAAAAAAGACAACCTCAACACCCTCTGAACTCTTTTTGATTCCCTTCTGCTGAACAGTAATAAGGTGTCAAAGTAAGCAATCTGTCAGGGTGCAAAGACTTGGCAGATGCTGGAAAAAAATCTTTTCAGCTGCCTCTTCACGCAGGCGGCAGTCTTTGCATTTACTAGAAACAGTCCACGACTGGCAAGGTCATTTTCACACTTTTAAAATTGGAAACACGATTTAAATGAGACAGTTGAAAAAACATCCAGGGGAAGATTTTGGTAGCAAACATGTCGAGTCCAGCAGTCAATCTATCAAAACAAATATACCGTATGCTGTTGTGCTCAAATATTCTCTCTTATTAAATGTTACTGAAATCATCTGTTTCAGCTTTCAGATTTAATGTCCATATTATTACACTACTATTGTTACTATTTCATAAAGCACCAACCTGAAACAGTGAACAAGGGAGTGAAAGGCAGTTCATATTAATATACTTTTACATTGAACATATCTATGTTTTTTTCACACAACTTCCAATATATCATCAAAACATATTTCATGCATAAATCATCTCAGTGTATTTAGCCAAGGTACATCTGGGCACAGTTTATGTTTTTCATTAATATATTTTAAAGCAGTTGGATATAAACAGGGAACCTCCAAGATTTAAGATCAGACCCGATGAAACTCTGTGTGCGCTAATAATGGTCTAATTTCAGTTGTGTTTTTGTCCTGTGCTTTGACAACAGGTGTGATTTTAATTACTTCACCACTCACAGATGTTTTGATCATGACACATCTGTCCCATGGTTACATGCTTAAGAGGCTGATTTCCCACCAGAAAAGACAAAGTTGCTGACAGCTGCTGAGGAGTCTTGGTACCACCAACAGACACATGTGTTTATTACCAACATCTCTTAGTCTACTGAACTGTAGCTCTATCTGAGGTCAACATTTATATGGTCCTGTTTTATCTTCAGAATAAGATGCCATTAATCCTTGAATCATATAAGCTGTGACAAATGGTCTGATGTTTCTGTGCCAAATGAGAACATCTGCACTGTCAAGTTAAATTTAAAAATAGAATACAGTGTTTATTAATATTAATTTCTATTTCATTAAGTTTCTATTAGACAACCCTTTTTCTGCTCACGCCTTTATCGACACATCCAGGGAGCCAGGTGATGGTAATACATTTCTCAGGTTCTGTAAAACCTTTACGTTCTCTTTAAGCAACAGAACATTTGCTGGTCGGTTGATTTTTTTCAACCAACCTAAAATTCAAATGTTTATCTAGAGTTGGCAGACAGAGTGGACCTTGATATTTCATTTAAAATATAACACTTTAAATATAATCATATATACACTCACTGGTCACTTTATTAGGTACACCTATACAATCTAATTCAATGAAATACATCAGCTCTGCCATGAATTCTAGTTCAACAAGGTTATAATTTCTCAGTGTTTAACTCGAACCTGTCAGACTGGTGATAGTTCTGCCATATGTCTACTCATGCTGGAGTGCATTGTATTATTAAATTTGAACTGGACTACGTTATATTAAGAAGGGTCTCTAGTGTTTTGGACCCATCACTGAGGCGAACACAGTAGAACCACCTCTTAATGTAATGCAGTCCAGTAAAGTCAATCACCCACCATGGCCTCAATAATAAACATACAGCATAATTATATCATATTGACAGTTTGAACTTAAACACTGACAAAATTATAACCTTGCTAAAGTAGAATTCATGGCAGAGCTGCTGTGTTGGATTACATTACATTGTACAGATGTACCTAATATAGTGGCCAGTGAGTGTGTATGTGTGTGAAAATGCCAAAAACAGGATTTTAAGTTTGTGGATATGGTTGATGTGAGTCTGTTGTTTTGTGGATAAATCTAAAATCACCCTTATTGGAGTAGTATGGAGGAGACAGAAGACTTGACGGGAGGGGAAGAGAGGTGTAACATGAAGCAAAAGCCCAGAGTCAGACTCAAACTTGGCACACTGTGATAACTGTATGTAATATGAGCCTTAACCATTCAGTGCGAGGGCACTACTCTTTAAGTGTTATTTTTTAACCATCACAGCAGTGATACCCCACTGACCTCAGGTGTGGTGACATTTATGTGTAAATTTTGTAAATTTCAAATTCTCTAAATTCTGCCCATCCTTACTATGTGCAGCTGAAGATAGTCTCCAAGCCCATGAGTGCTCTCCACTCGCACCAAGATAGCATCCTTCTGCTGGGTGCTGAAGCCCACCGCTAACCGGTCGGCTCGGGTGCTTGGCCGCTCATTGGGGGCCCAGATGAATGTGATGAGAGCTCCTCCTTTCCCAAAGATATAAGTGGTCCCAGCTGGAAACAAAGACAGAGAAAGTGACACATTAGGTGACAGACAGTAGTCAGAGACATTAAGGAAGTATTGTTTATCTGATTAACTCACGGTTAGTCTGGGCTCTTGTTGTGAGTATGAAATATTGCTGTCTTCAAAGACAGTTATTGTAAAATGATTATCTTTGGTTCTTAAAGTACCAGTATGAAGATTAGATTCTGATTGTTCCTTTCACCAAACCTCCGCCAAACCAAACCCCACCACTAAACGGCTCTGCACCCACACAATTTTTATTTTTTAGATAGACAGAAAGGAGCAAGGAAAGAAGGAAAGATTTATTAAAGTCTGCTTTGCCCTTAAATCATAATTAAGCAGCTTTGCCCTCCAATGATTTCACTAACTTAGCAACAGTTCTATTGGTGTACACAGCCATATACAGCATGTATAGCATATATGTAATATTTTTACAGGATTTCACGGATCCATTGCAAAAAGCACTAATGACACTGACAGTTTTTATCTGAACATGAAAAACTAACCATTCACTGCCATTGTCATTTGATTAGAGGCCACACTTGTTTAACCAGTACATTTGATATATATAGTATATGGAATTGATACAAAATTGCCCTTATTGGCTAATTCAATTTATTAAGAAATATGAAGAAATAAGTGATTAATGTGAAGTGACTGTAGTGAAGTGACATAGATTTAAATGTCACTATCAGGTGCAGTGAAAAGTAATACTGCCTGCTTAATATTTTATTATGGAAATTATTCATCTGTGCTCAGATAGATTCCTGTCTCCTTGAGACGAATGAGGCATATTGCTGTTAATTTTTAATTTACAAGTCTTGCTAGAATTGCTGAGATACCTGAGAAACTCCATGTACGCTTGTGCTAAAGTCCATTTGCTGATAAGTTGTTAAATCAAACATCTCTTCAAGATTTCAAATGATTTATTGCTAACCTCTCAGACACCTGAAAATGGTGATTAAATAAAGATTTGTGAAATTCTTTCATTTCTGTGAGGATATCAAAATCAGAGCTATGATTCATTTGACATAATCCATGCAAAATGAAGTGGAGTCAAATCTAACTTTATGGCAAGTCTAAATCTGAGTTTTCCCAGGGGACAAAGGTTTTTTTTTAGAAGAGTTGGGATTGTAGGTACTGACTGTAAATAGAGAAAGAAATGTCATTACAGTAAAAATGACGATACTCTTTGATAATATGCAACAAACATGTTATTCTGAGCTTGTTTAACACATAAAACATACGATAAGTGTTGTTTTTACAAAGGGTATTTTCAATAACTGAATCTCTCTTGAAGCACGGAGAAACACTTGTAGTCTGAATTTCAGTCATTTACAAAGACACGAGGACTCTTGTGTTCGGTGTAATTGGTACTCACCACATAGGTTTCTTATTGACAGCATTTAACTGCTAGGTGGATGAACACTGAACACTTACTCCAAAGGCTTTAAAACACTTTGTAGTTACGTTGAATTTAATTAAAGTTCAGGTTCTTTGACACTGACTATTTCAAATCGAATATTTCTAACTGAGGTTATCTTAATTAATGTCTAGGATTTGCAGTGAAATGTGACCCTATGGTATTAAAACATTTAGCACTGAAATTAATGATGTGATGTCACTAAGTCACATTTGTTTCTTCCTTTCAGTGAATGTTATCTTCATTTGGCTTCTTAGTCTGTCCTCATTTCTGCAGAAATCTGTTTTATTTCTGGAACTTATGAGTAATAGACCAAACCTCCTTTTTACTTTTTACTGTATCCTTTATAAGGATTTTTATAATTTACATTTAAATTATTTCCTTTTACTTTTGTACTTGAGTTTCTTAAATATAGCTTATGGTGTACTTTATTCACAATATAGATGAAGCACACATCATCCTGAACCCACAATCTATTAAATTAAAAACAAACCTCCGTCAAATATGACTTTGTTGTGCAGGTTGTGTGAAGTTCCAAAACACTAAAGCACCTTACAACTAAATCCAATAACACCACAAACTACAACAGTGTCCACAGTCCAACTTCACATTGGTGATATTTACTAAAGGGCTATAATGTTTTTTTCTTTTAATGATTTCTGTTTTCTTAAAATCAAACTATCAGCTGGGCCAAGAAGTGATCAAGTTCCAATTGATCTTATTTCAGATTTCACTGCAATATAGATTTCAGTTTACATTCATTTAAAATGTGACAACCATTCATACTCGCATTTACACCTATGTGTGATTTAGGTCACCAATTAACCCAACTGCATGTCTTTGGACTGTGGTAGAAGCAGGAGTACCTGGAGAAAACCCACACAGGCACAGAAAGAACATGCAAACCACCATGCCACCCCGATTCAAAAGATGTAGGCATATAATGTGCAGACATTTCACACATCTAAGCAAGACATTTAAGGTTAAATTACATCAACTGCATATGTAGCAACACATTTACAACATGTTTTACACAATGCAGCATTGTATGGTAGACATGGGGAAGATTGCCACAACTTTTAAACATTCATGTCATGAAGATGGTTGTATGATTACAGAGTTGGGTGTGTGAGGATTAAACTACAGTGACTTTGACAAAACAACACCATTTCAATTAAATATGGGTTTAATTATATTGATCAATGGTTACTGGCTGATGGGAAGCAGGAAATCTCCTCATTAAAAACAGCTAATGAAAATGGGAATTATAGTGTAGGGTGAATAAATAAGAGCCAACATGCAGAGCTGAAATATACATCATGAAATATGGAATAGTATTGCACCTGCAGGAAAACATGGAAGCATCTGTCTATAGATAGCAACACTCCTGCTTGAGTGTAATGTTAAAGCATTTCATTGCACCTTTTGTGCCTCCCTCCCTCTTGTGTTCTTTTCTCTCTGTGATAGACCTGCATCAGCTAAAGGAGGCAATAACTCAGTCTTGTTAGGACAGTAAATCAGTCTTGTTAAGGTTATTATTATATACGTTACAGTTCTTTCCCTTCAAGCAGTTCTGCTCTCACTGTTGAATCGGGTGCTCTGCTCTGCTCCCATGGCCGTACAATGCATCTGTGATATTCAAGTGCAAAATATGTGCTGTATATATCACATTGTCATAAGTTGGCAAACAAATTATCATTATTATTAATTTTAATTATTTTTAAATCATTATTTCCTTCTAATTATGTACACTGTATGGGAGTGATAGCATAATGAGTGTAAAAAATAAACTGCAAGCATGATGAATCCCTTTGGTTGGTTAAACATTGCAGAGGTCAACACAATCATAGTGATATTATTTACTCATCAGCTTTTTACAGACATGCAATGGGGTCAGTAAAGCTCCCAATTTTCTTTAATGTGACCATAATTGACTGTCATGTCTTAATGGATCTCTGCACAACAAATTGAACAGTATGGATTCTTTGTTTGTGCCAAGATGCATGCTACCCACTCAAACATCCTGTTCTTTTTATTTGTGCTCTCAGCAAGCTGAATATGCGACAGACAAAATACACTAAGACGCTAGTGATAATTTGCATCTTACATAACAGTTTAGATATGAAAAGGTTTCAATACAGCAGCCTGAGCTTTCTGTTGTACCTAATTGTGCAATTTGTGTGGTCTGAGTGAGTGAGTGAGTGAGTGAGTGAGTATTAGTCCTATAATATTATTAATCATGACTTTTAAGAAGCTAAAAAAATAATCACGAATCATACAAATGGGAACTTCTATCACCTGCAACATAAACACAAACCAATGGAACTGTAAATTATTCATACTTCTTTCAAAATTAGGCGTACTGGTAAAAATTACAAACTTTCAGCTGTTTGCAATGAACAAATCAACCAAGAACAACTAAAATAGCTCAACACAACTAATATTTCAGGTCGAACTCCAAATTCAACACAAAATTCAACTTTTAATGATTACTGCAGTAACAAAATTATTCAACCTCTCCTTGACAAGTGACTCTTGTACTTAGTAAAGCTCCCTTTTGCTGTAATGACCTGCTGCAAACGTGATGTATAGCCAGACATCAGCTTCTGGCAGCATTCCTGAGGAATCTTTGCCCATTCCTCAGAGGCCATAGCCATTTAAACTATTACTGGTGATTACCAACCCCACTGGCAAAGTCTATGTATATTTATACTTGGCTGCACCCACAGTATGGGGGTATAGGGACAAAGTAAATGACTGCCAGCAGTGCAGTACAATAGACTGTGTGCTTTTGAGTTTTTACTGGAAGAAACAAAGCTGATTGATTAAAAATACAAATTTGCATAAATCCATAGAGTTGGAACAGTTTTTCAGAAATGGAGCACTATGAGGAGATATTAAGTCTAAATTTGTCATTTGAGCTATGGCGTCTGAGGCTCACTTCTTCCATGGTCTATTAAATATATTTTAGTGAAATCATGACAATGAGTAGTACAGACTAAAGTCTGATAGAGAGGACATATGGTTTGAGAATGGCAGAGGATAAGAACTTAGTATAGTGCTAATATGTTCTTAGTACAGTAAGCACACCTTAGGGAATCAAATCAATCAAACAATTGAAAAAGAATTGATGATTAAAAGCCACATTGAAAATTGTATAAATCATAAATACTGCAGACACAGCTGACACACACAGACTTCAACAGTGCTGTGGTTGAGTATCTTCCTATAAGCAAGATGTATCCACGCTGTCAGTTCACAAATTGAATGTCTGCAGCTCAGAGCATGTCAAACGACCGTCTTCCTCTATACTAATGTCAAGGTTTTCTCCCACTCAACTCAGATGATTTGGATTATGGTAAAACTGACTCAAATTTCAATTCTAAAATACTTTATTAATGCCTCATATTAGTCATATATCATATAATTCAGAAATGAATGCATGAACAAAAGAAAAGAAAACAATACCCAAAGTTTTGATGGACATCATTCTTGTGGCGTTCAGTTTCACGTTTTTTTTTTTTTTTGTTTTAACATAAATTTACCATTGATATTTTGATATTGATTTAGTTTTGTCCATTCTTCTTAAAATGAACTTCTGTAATTTCTTCAAATTGTTTATTTGGTTGCAGAACAATGAACTATGTATAATATCATTGTGCACATACAATATGCACACTGTTATCTTTTAGGGTAATCTCATATGTGACCTGGGGGAAACTGAACCCTCACTTTTAGAGCTTCTGAAGCTTCTGGCCCGTTCTGTTTCTGCAGCTATTGAAGCAAGACATAAAAACTGTGTTACATCTGATTTCAGTGGACACTAAACAAGCATTTTTTAAACATGCACTTAAAGATACCATGATTTCTCTTCTATTCAGTCCTTAAATATTGATTTGTCTCAAACATATCATCATTGAGAGAAACTCACTAAACCATTTTCTGTACTCGAGACATCTCTTTGGAAGCATTAGCTGCTCTTTTCCTTGTCACAACTAGACAGTTCTTACAACATGTGGGCCCTGGAGGATGAAGTGCAGCAGATTTTCACTAAATGTGTTGAACATGAGGGTGTGTTGGGAATATGATGAGGGGTCAGCTGCAGTGCTATATTTTCTGAATTCCAGTTAGGAGCATACAAGGTCTTTGGCAATGGGGGTCATAGCTTTCGCTAGGTCTCTCACAGTGTAGTGCCTAGCAGGTTAGTTTAACAAATCAGTGCTCTGAAACAACATGGTGTTTAAGAAGCACATCCACAACAAGAGTTAAAACCCTGTGAGTTATCGTGGCACTGCAGGGTCGGAATATGAACTGTGTAAGACAGTAAGAACGCTGGTTACATAATATGTCTCAAGTTGGGATTTGGCTTCCCTGATATGAGAAATCCTTCAGTCAGTGCATTAACACTGTTAATTATGTCCTTTTAATATCTGGTTCTCTCATGTAGGGTATTTTGTTTGGCACATGAAAACATCATTTCTAATTTATAGCAACCCAGATACAATGCCTACATTTTGCTAGTTGCAAAGTTTCTGTGGTGCCGAGGGAATTAACCAATTCATTTTTAGCCTCATAACTCTGTGCACAAAGCATAATTCTGCACTGACATTTTTGCTCTGTAATCAAGTCTGCATTCATATGTAGCTGAAAATGTCCATCCACTGCCTGGCTTTGTTCCAATTTACCTAATTATTCTATGTTAACATATATTACAATTTCAGTTACTTCAGCTTTCTGACCCTTACTTTAATACAGTCTGATTCAAAATGGGCATGTTCAGTGTTGTAAGGCAAGTCGCAGTGGCTTCACAATGAGCTAATACTTCAAATTAGTTCTTGTGCGTCTTCTTCAGTCTAATCCTTAAGCCCATTCTGTAACCATCACTCTTTGCAGTTTTGAATTTTATATTTCACTTTCTTTTTTGGGCACCTCCCAGTAAAAAAAAAACAAAGTTACTAAATGTGACTACTAATGTCTGAAAGAATCTGCCCAAGATGAAGTGATTGCAATATATTGCACCCAAAAATTTTGGATCACGCTGCTTTGAAAATTTGTTAATGATTGGGTCTAGATTTTATTGGACTTTGTACCAGATTTGGACCAGAGTCTGGCAAACTGAAAACAAGCTGTGGTTTTTTTTTGAGCGTGGCTTCTAATCTTTCCTTGCCTTCATCTGAGGCTCAATTGAACAAAAGACTATATAGAAATTAAATGTCCAATTTAAAATGATGTCTATGCAGAATTTTAAAGTAGGTATCTTGATGTAAAGTGTTAATGTGAAGAAATTACAATGAATGTGTCAATGACGAAATTCAAACTAGGGGCTTTGTCAGACTACATGAAAACATCTCCTGAAAACTGACCATGCACCATGTTTCAGCCTTGATATTTAAGAAGTGTCTTGTATTTTTAGACAAAAATGTGAGAGGGCAGGGTCATGTCTTCAAATTACCTGTTTTGTCTGGCCAATAGTCCAGTAACAATACACTGAAATAAGACAGAGAAAAGTGGCAAATATTTACAGAAGACAAGCTGGAACCAGCGAATACTTACCATTTCTGCATAAAGGATCTTAAAATATCTTCAACTTTTCATTAATTAATGCAGACTAATTTTGTGAACTGATGTAGACTAATTTTATTTTCATTCAGACCAGACCAACGTGCCTCTGCCTATGTCGATTGGTGGTTCCTGCAATTCTATACACAGAATCTAAATTTTGTTTTATTTAAAACGGGGGTGACTGTGTAAGAGTTTGCCACTGGCTGTAAACAGTATGTGGCAACATTCAGTACAATAACCTGTGTTTATGATAGGGAGTGTGAGGCATTGCAGCAAGGTAAGTGGCCTATAAATAGCCATAGCCCAGGGGCCTCCAGAAGACTTTGGCTAGCCTTGACACACACACACAGACAAACACACACAGACAAACACACACACACACACACACACACACACACACACACACACACACACAAAGACACACACGTATTCTAAGAATAAGCAAGTGTTGAAAATGCTTCTATGATAAGTAAGTTAAGTTACAAAGCTCAGTACTACAGTGAACATTTTGCATCATTGTTACCAAATACACATGTAGGCACTGTAGACACACCTTTTAAATCATAACTACTGTCTGTATCATTTATGTTGCAGTAAATTGAATTTTTTGCTCTGAAGCACATGCTTCAGAACAACCTACAGTACAAAATCTACAATAGAGGTAATTGAAAATTTATCAGTGAGTTCTTTGAAGTGTTTTTTTTATAAGCCTGTTTGATCACAGGCTGTGCCGTGCCTGTAAAAGCCTGGTCCTGAACGATATGGCTATAATAGCGTAGATGTAATTTATCACATTTTCAGCCCCTGTGCGACTGACAAAACTGCTGTGGTGGAAAAGACACTACAAATCCATTGGGCCTCTTTTTATGGGACATAAAAGTGAGTCTTAGGACAGAAATCTCAAAGTGTGATATAAAAGGGAGCAATGACTCCGGTGTCAGCTCTTTGAAGGAGCCAATTTAAGTAGCGTGGCCAATCTGATGTAGATTGTTGAGGATAGGTCAATGCTTCATATACCCCCTGCTGAAGTCAAGTTTTACTCTGTCTTATGAAAATGCACCATCTAGAACAGTTTTACATGAAGGATTTCAATATGGAGGACAATAAAAATAAATCCTGTGATGAGATAACCATTGCTTCTTGTAACTCTGTACGTACTCTATAATCACTTTATGCGTGTTGTTATGAGCAACTAATCATAGTGTACTGTCGCAATCACCTTTGACACAAACCAGGCTCACTTACAAGGAATGCATTACAGTGCTTAACAAACAAGAACATCATACACAAAGATAAAGAGATTTGCAGTGATGAATCAGCACGCCACTGATGTGTAGTTCCAATATAATGAACAGAGCTCCTCTGATGTTGGAGCATCTTGGAAAGGGCAACCAGTACTGACAATGATGTGCCAATAAAGGGGCTTAATGATGCACATAGGCTGCAGCACATCTACAGCTGGTGAATGATCAATCAATTCCCCTGAACTTCAAAAGCAATCCACCAGTTTTTTCAATTTATATCAATACATATATGTTAAGACTGGAGGAACGCTCATATGTGATTTTTACCGTTTCCTGACCCTGACAATCATGCAAAGGTAGGCATTAAGATGCAGCCAACAGTGTGTTGATAATGTTGAAGGGAAATGTCTTACCATGGCCCCCTCTTGTAAGAAAAGGCATCCTGTTGATGGCAATAGGAACGGTGCCATGCTTATTGTGGAAATGGTGGACATGGTGAGTGGTACTGAGACTAGAAGATACACGTGCTGTTCCAGTCTGGATGGGGAGTAGAGTAAGCAAGGCAAACCAGAAGACTAGTCTTGAACAATAACTTAGGCCCATGCCTAGGTTAAAGTGTGACCAGCTGCTCTGCTGCCCAAGTGCAGGGGCGGCTGCAAAGAGTCTACCCATGTATATTAGATCCGCATGGGCCCAGGACAGACGACTTGGCCAAGCTTTGGCGTATGACAGTTCAACCTGAAGACCACAGAGCATCTCACTGACAATCTGGGTCCATCTCTTTCATAATCTCTTGTTTGGGAATCAATAGGTTATGGAAAAATATCCTTTGAATTTGCAATACAAATGTACACAATTTGATTTCAAGAAGGCAGTCAAAATTCTATTGATATTATCAAAATTCAGATGAAACTGAAGAGTAACCAGCTTATCTATTTTTGGTGAACATTTTTGTGTCTATTGCAAAGAAAAACATTACAAAAACCTTCCCAAAAACACCGTCTCTCAAAAGTGAGCTGAGTGTATCCCAAATGCAAAAAAGATGCCCATCCAAAAAAAGAATTTAGAAGAATCCATGTGTAATTTCAAACAAACATTTTGCTCAACCATAATATTTATGCATAAAAAGGGGCAGAACAGATCTTCATGTGATAGGAATTCTGATAAGAGTCTCCATCGCCCACAGGTAAAGCTTGAGGGCAGCTTAGTCTGCCCACTAAGAAGAGTGCCCCTCCATCGCAGCAGAAGACATAACACGCTTCTGTAGGAAACTGGATCATTTCATTAAGCAAAAGGAGATAAAAATATGCACAAGTGAAGATGCAGCGATGAAGGGTGATGCAGGAGCCAGCGCTTTTGTTCCCCTTTAGTCAGGCAAAGGGAAGAGAACAGAGATAGGGAGGGGAAGAGAGAGAGAGAGAGAAAGAGAGGGAGCAGTATCTGCAGCAGCACGCTAGAAGAGAAAATCCAGAAAATAAATAAATAAAATCTCAGCAGCTCCTCATTCACTCTCCCACAGATGCCAACAAATCCGGTGAACAGTAGCCTCTGGTATGGCAGAGGCTAACTGAACCAGAAGGCAGCTGTGTTTCTATGACAAATAAATAAATGTGTGATCCCTCTCACGCGCTCCACCTGCTCAGTCTCATGCAGTAACGACTACTGCTGCATTCCCCTCTCGCTGCTGCTCCTTTTTTCCTTTATCCTCTCCCGTTACCTCGTCCAGATCTGTTGTACTGCCTCTGACTGAGAGCGGTTAATGTGACAGCTGCCTGTGTCTGTCTCTGGAGGACGGCAGGTGATTCTCCTCAGATGAGATGGCTCCGATAGCAACCACTAAGATGTTGCCTTGGGCTGCTGCAGCAAAAATTATGCTAATTAAAAAGCACCGTCGTATCATAGTTAATCCTGGATGGGTAAAATTCCAGGACAGACCGAACCCCGGCAAAAAATAACCTTGGCTCGGAGTTGAGTTCTTGTGAATGCGAGATAAAGGAGCTCTTCTGAAGGCATACTGTAGTCAGAGGCTCTGATCCAGTGAGGCACAGCATGTGCCTCTGTGTGTGTTTATGTGCTTGTGTGTGCGTCTGAGAAAGAGAGTCTGTGAGCAAATGAGTGAGGGGGGGAGAGAGAGAAAGGGTGGGTGAGCGATAGCAGGAAGGAGGGAGAGACAGGAAGAGACAGCGAAAGAGAAAACAGGCAGCCACGGCGCAAACATGCAGGGAAATAGTGAGGCAAGAAAATGGGTTGTGTGAATAAATACATGCTACAGCGCACTGGCTTGCAGGTCCTGGCAGTAACACGTAGGAATCATACTGCAGAGGAGGAGCCTGATTTAGGTGAGCTGTCTGAGCTGTTACAGAATGAACACAAGGGTATTGGTATGAACATGCTCCTAACATAAAGACTTGAGAGCTACAATAGGCACGAATGATAGAAACAGAAATACCTGTCGAAACGATTATATGCCGCTCACCACCTTAGACTGAGGAAGCTTTAGGTTATGGCGTGTAATCCATTTTGAGGAAATCAAGAGCTTAGATCAAAATTACATCACTAGATTTTTCAAAGCATCGCTTTGCCATACATTTGCTGTTTTTACTCTCCAAATCAATTTGCTCTATTCCATCTGTCTGATGTGTTCACTTCATATCTGTATACAAGTCACTCCTCTGTTAGAAATCTCAGTAGCTACTCTCTGCTCTCATGCTGTTTAACCATGCAGAACTTATTCCAAGATATGACTGATCTGAGTTCAGAGGTATTCTGACAGTTTCTGAGCTTCTTGGTTTTTCGGGGTGGGGATATGTGATGGGAAGATGAATTGGAATATATTGACACACAAGAGGATGAACACATTATCAGAAATATAGAGACAAAGTGGGCAGGGAATGGAGGTAGAGGGAATGAAGCCAAATATGAGAAACAGAGAGAAAGGAGAGAGATTGCAGGGGGGGAGTAAAGAAAAGGACGGGAGACTGCAGCTGTATCAGCTAAATCACGGTCGATAGAGATATCAGCTGGGATTGCCTAGTCGGTTGAAAGGACACGCATGGAAACAGGAGGACAGAGGCAAGCCATGCAGCACCACCTCTCATAGTGACAAGAAGTCGACGCAGGCCATTACTCAAGTAGGGGAGGGGGCGGAGGGGGGGAGCGAGGCTGATTGAACAAAAAGAACAGAGGAGGGGTGAGTGCATAACACTCTGAAATGGCAAGTGCCCTAACAGCACGTAGATATTCATCTATTGGTATTATGAACAATAAAACAAGCTGTGGATTTTGTTTTTACGTCTGTCCAACCTGAGTCAGAAGAAGATTTAAATATTTTATGTATATCCTCACTTGTATGTTTCTCTGTGAATCTTAATGCTGAGAAGTGCATGCCAGCTTAATCAAACAGACAATAGCAATAACGCATCGGCTATAGCTGCCTGGTTATAGCATGTGGACACATTTACAGTAATGGCTATTTCGTGTGGAAATGCAATGATTAGCATAAACAGTAATCCTCTGATGACGTCAACAAAAGGCAGTTTTAATTCAACAACCACTAAAGCTTCAGTCATTCTCAGTTTTACGCAACTAACATAAGTACAGCCATGAATTTTAATTAGAAATTCCTGTCAACTTATGCATGTCATGAAAAACAGTATTTCATTTTCAGAAACAAGACATACAAGAAGTTGTAGTGGGATGATTTATTGCCAGTGACTTGATATGTCAGGCTCTTCAGCATAAGAACACGTTTCTAGGCAGCGATGATATCTTGGTAAGAGCCGTCTAGAATGAAACGACTGCATTAATCAGTTCAACATGATGAAAGCCATGGTATCTGGACAACTAGAAGGAGGTTTGGTGTTAGTAACCTTGTGTCGTTAGTGGTTAATTAATAAACTGAGCATCTCATACAGCTCTTACAATACACCTCATCAGATATACAGGAAATATGCTTTATTCTTAAATAAATTCCAATAGGCTTCTATTAGATTATGAAAATTAAATAACTGTCATATCTGCTATTTCTTCAGTCCATTAAACTTTTGATTACCGTTTTCATATGTTCCGACAATAACTCCTTTTGTTCAAATTTTTTATGCACTATTACACCATCATCATCATTTTTCATATGTGGAATATTTTTGTTAAAAAAAAAGAAAAAATATATATACACACGCACATATATACATATAGTATGTAAACTATGAAGAGATAATCATAAGTCAACAGGTTTTTGCAAACTTGTAAATGACATGATGTGAGAAGACGTGCACAGCGTTTTAAAGACTTAAGAAACCTAAATGTGCACTGTTTGTTCTCAGGAGGATTTGTGAGAGAAGATTTTTCACAGACATCTAGTCTCGCCCCAGGGGGTAAAGTAGCAGGATTAATCATAGCACTTTCAGATTAATTACTCATAATGCAAGCATCCTCTGAAAGGCATGGCCTGCAGTTGTGATGTTTGGTTGATTTCATTAGGCTCAAAGCGACAACACCTAAAATAAGCCTGGCTTAGATGTTGCAAGTAAAGAGGAGAAAGGGAAATATGAAGGCAATGAAATGCACAATATATATGTACACATGTGTATACAGCTGGGAGAAGAAGGTGTTGGCCAAATTATGTTAAAGAAGAAATCTGATCATACACTGTGTTTTCAGCAGGCAGTAGTGAAAAAAGAGAGAAACGCTAATGGTGGAAGCTGGGCCAGGAAAAATTAACTTTACCAACTTTGGTGACTTGGTAGACTGAGCTTAAGCTGCTCTGAAAAGACAATGTATGTGACAGTATGATCCATATTGTTAGCTACATGGTGCTAGCAATAGTGGGTTGCATTTCATTGCTTAGTATGAGCTTACGTGTCTTTCGGAAATGAAGAGGAACGCTTACAATGCACAGAAAAATCCATAACAAGAGGAAGCAAGAAAAAGTGTCTTGTAATTGAACAACCACAGTTCCTAAATACTGTTCAAAGGACATAAGTACAAGAAGAACTGCTTGAACAGTTTACCTCCCACCATTTGTGGTCTAGCTGTGGCCTTCAAAAGTAAAAACCCAAGACAGACAGAAGGGCTGAAGAAGATACAATTGTTGCTTGGCTGAGGTGCTTTTCCTCTTCACTCTAGAGCCTAATTTAGATGATTAGCCTGAAAAAGCATCAGCAGGATAGTTGGCATAGAGGAAGCCCCGTCTCTGTTATTGGCTTGCTCGATCTACTTGTCTCTTTCATCATATCAACATTCAAGAAAAGACCAGCAGAAAGACATGAAGGATTTTACTGTTGCTATGACTGCAAATTGTGATGAAGCTCTGTTCTGGTCCAACAATTTAACCCCTTTAGGAGAATCATGGCTATCCAAGGATGGACTGCAGTTATCAAGCTTTACACATATTTATCAAATTGTGCAATGCACAAGAAAGATACAGCCACTGTAAAATAATGTGTCTTGATTTCTATGGTTTATTTGATGAACTCACTGTGGTTTTATTGGGTTTTGTTAGTCATCTTTCTTCATCTAATTCCACTTGCTGGATACTTTTTCTTTGCTTTTCTACTGTCTAGTTTCCTGGCAGGTTACTACACAAAGACTTAATACATTACATTTTTTTCATTACATGAATTTTTCAGACTAGCAATTTCAGTGGGTCAGTCATCAAAACTGTGCTGTTGCTGCTCATGATTAAAAAAGATGATTTCATAAATCGATACTGTAAGTCAGTTGACTTCTTGCCAGGTCTTCATTAAAGAAAAAAATATTTTTTCTATTGCCATCTCTGGTTAAACAAGTTAAATGATTTAGACTGAAGGTCACACTGGTCTGTACCTCACTATGTGTGTGTTCTTAGAGCTAGAAATGGTTTTAAATCAGTTCAAAACTAGTTTCTTCTGTGAGACCACCTTTTTATTCTATTTATCCTGCTACTAAAACTAAATCATACCTCATTTACCTTCATGTATGACTGGTGTATGCGTTTTAATTGCTCATATTATCTTTGTTTACCTTCTCACACTTGCAAACTCTAAACATGTTTTGGGATTGTTTTAAAGATGTAAAATCACTTCCACTGCACATTCAAGGCCGGAACATTCAAGGACTGTGGTATTACCTGTAACAGTCTACGCAGGACATTTCAAATACAAACAAATCTGCAATAGATTACATTATAATGACAAGCTGAAATGTTCATCTAAAAATTTTTTTGTCAAAAACTACTGAAAGAATTTCAGTGAACTTTGGTTGAGTTAGGTCACGGACAACAGAACAAGAGATTAGGTTTTATGTAGACCCATATGTCATGGGGCTGTCCACTTATTGAGCATGTGGGTTAGGGTCTTGTGGGAATAAGGATCATCTATTTTCCAGCTATGTCTTATTTTGCACCATTATTTAAATTCTCTGGGTGCTGAACTCTTAATAGATGGACCATGGATGAATGACAAAATTCAATAATTGTAGTCAATTTGAATCAACTGTATTGGCATTAATATTAGATTTTATGTGGACGCAGTGAATTTGGTTCTTTTCACCCACAATGGGAAATGTCACTTGGTGCTATCACAGACTCAGAATTACAAGTTGGAAGCTGATTGATTTTTCCCACTCAGCTGCTCGTAGTTACAATTTAACAATATGGCATGAAACCAGCATTATGTGCACATGCTTTTCCACAATGACTCGTAAAAAACACAGTCTGTGCATTGCAGTTACCGTGAGTCAATGACTTCAATAAGTCTATCACATTTAGCATCACTCAACATAGTGACGAACATCTCCTCAACAAAAAGTGCAGACATGAAGTAAACAGTGGCTTGTTAAACCCTGATTGCAGTAAAATGCAAGTCTTTTTGTGTTTCTCTCTCCATGGTGCTGAAACTTTCAACGTCTATCTTTACTCCATTCTGGCCACCACACCATCACCCTAACCACTTCAACACTATCGCATGTTTTCTTGGAGTATTTACGGAATTGATGGCTATCTTGATAGTAGAGAAGGAAAACTACACATTTTTGCGACAGCAGTCCTTCTAGCAACCACATATAACGCCACAGAAATCACTTGGAACAAAATCAAAGGGGTGTAACAACAAAACAAAAGTCCACGAAAGTCCTGTATCGCATTTCTGGAAGACTGAATACAGTCTCTATTATATTCAATACAATATCCTGATTCTTATTGTTTCTTTTTAAGTGGACCTATAGATCCCATTTTGCTAATTCAAGATGTGTCAAATCTGTAATGTACATGCATATGTTTGTTCACATATAATGTAGTACATGTGTCAATGCCTCTAGCATGGTTATAAACTATATTTAAATTGTGATGTGGCCACACTAAAATCAAGTACAGCTGTAAAGATGAGACATGCTGTTGTAAAATGACTCAGTGAAATAAGCACAGGTCGGCACATCGTTATATTGCTATGTAAGGTGTGTAAAAGATCCCCTGCTGTGTTTGATGTCTTTTAGACATCAAACACAGCAGCACCAGAGATTATTCTCTTTTAGCAAGATGTCTAAATGCTTATAATGTTGCCCAACACCCCCTCTAGCTTTTATAAGCTTAACATGTGGGCATCAAATATACTGGATAAATACCCAAACTATGCATTTCAGAACTGGTGGAAATATAAAAATAAATGTCTTATGTCTTTTTGACATTTAATTGCATTTTATTCAGTATAATTTCAGTATAATTGATGCCCATATGTGGTTGAAGAACTACTACAAGAAAGCACCTGTCTATTATTTTTATTACGATTTATTAACCCAACTGGCTTTTGGAAAGTGAATATAAACAATTTAGTCTTGCTATGAACTCTAGTATCAATGTCCGAACAACAATTGTTCCTACAGCGCATTGACAACAGAATCTAATTACATGAGAAATTAATACATATATGGGTCACTCTTATGTTTACATGTAGAGTACAGGGGAAAAATATATGATATCTTCACTGTAAATCTTCTTATTATTCGTTGAACACAGATGAAAGTGAGCGATCAAAATGAATTGGGAGAACTATCTAAAGAACTAAATGTAGAGGTTTTCTTATGCTGAGAATGCAGTGGATGGAGCCAGGAATATAGAGCAGGTGACAAAGATACGGGGAAATAAAAAGGCAGAAAAAAAGAGTTTGTGTGTTTCTGAGACAGGAACAGAGTACTAAGAGTAAGACAGTATTACTCTGATGTTAACTGTACCTGAAAATGCAAATACTGGGGTTGCTAGTTTTAGATGAGCGACACAACTGAACAGTGCACGCTACACTAAGTACAAATAATGAACAACCTAATGAGACCATTACACAACAGCACTCTACTGAACCATGATAGTGGACTGAATTGCACAGCTAAATAAATAATATATAAGTCACAATAAACATATTGTAATATCTGCTCAAATTTTAAGTGTGTATATAAATGAATGCAAAGCACACAGAGTTTACTCATAATGCAAACAGACTCACTTGGATTTGCTGATACATACAGTAAATGTATGTTTTATTGTGAATTTCGGATCAAAAACTATTTTTAAATACACTTGCTTATAAGTAAAGGAATGTTCGAGGTTCATATAATAGCTTGAGTTACATGGGTTAGTTCCAATGTCTTGGACTATTACTGCTGCACAAAACATTGCAGCCATCTGACTTCCTTGTTCTGTGCCATTTCCATAAACGATGAATGACGAATGCCAATTTTATATGGATTGTGAGCTTTAATAGGTTACAGAAGTGGTCTGGGGAAAGTGAAGGATTAGTACATGAGCTTTAATCAGGCTACAGATGCAGCTCCAGCAGCTCAAGACACCAGACAGTTACTTTAGCTGAAGGGACGGGATTGACCTCAAGAATAGAAATACTGTATCTATTAACCATTACATACTGCATTTGTTATCATATATTTCACTAGATTAAACCTGATCCTTGTTTGTATTTGGGCGAATGTCAGCTTCTTCCTGAGAGCATATTAAACACTTCTGCAGTTCCTGTGAATCTGTAAACTGACCACATACAGACATTTTCATTTTGCTTTAAAACTTGTTTGCCAGACTTGTTTTGCAGCCAACAGATAATGCAAAATTGTGTTTAATTTGATTTGACCCACCTCTGAAGCACTGCTCGTTGAATTATTTAGTATGTACAGTGTCATGCAGGATAAAAAATACCACAATGCCATTAAAAATAAATAAATAAAATAAAATAAAATAATGATCTATTTCATTATTTGGATTGTATCACTTATAGTAGTCGGTAATGTAACTGTATGCACTGTTAGAAATGATGAAAAGTTTAACCCGAAAGCAGTGCAGGGAGCTACCCACAGTGACAAAGCAACATGCACTCTTTCCTCCTAAATTGTTCATTACAATAGGTTATAATTTTATTGCCCACCAAGCAGAGTGGGAACTCTGACTTTGTGAGAGAACAGCAAGTGAATGATGTATAAGTGAGTGTGTCACTGTGTCTCTGAGTGTTAGAGAGAGTGACAGAAAGATAGAAACGAAGCCAGATAGAGGCAGTGTCTGAATCTGTAGGCCTCTGTGTCTGTGTCTAGCTTTTATGATGTAAACTGAATGTAACCTTTCTCCTCTCACACAGCCCCTGCAGTAGGGACTAGGAAGCAGGCATAGACCAGCATTCATCTGAGGTTCAGCTGCTGCGTGGTTTGGGTGTCAAGTGAAACCCACCATGTTCCCATGCAAACTCAGGCACAGAGGGACAGTCATAGTGGGGTGGGGACCGTCCACTTGGTAATCAAGCCTCGAGAGATACATTGGGGAATATCATCCTGGAAATGGGACAATGAACAGAGACACTAACTGCCAATGTGAGACAATTTATACTTTATCTTGTATCGTTGCACACCCTCAGAACTCATTGTGTGCAGAAGCACCGAGCCTCCTGGCAAGCATCTGACCCCACTTTAACACCATTTGTTGCCATAATTATACAGTATATACTCTTGGTTGCTTCACCTAAAGGCATATTGTGATTGCTGTTACTTCTTTGGATAGTGAAAAAGCAATTTTGAATTAATAGCCTTAATACGTATGAATATTATTTAAAAATATGTTTCTTAACAAATTGCATATTATACAAACAAACTCTTCTCTCTAATGCAAACTGATTCTTCATGGATATAGCACTGTTCTAGCTAGAGAAGCAACCTTCTGACCAGCTCTCATCCTTGTTATTATGGAGCCTGAAACTGCCTATGGCTGTTCAAATCAGTCATCAAGGCAAGGCTATTTCAGACTTATACACAGCCCCTCGCTAGCTCTTTTAAAGGAATCTTTCAATTTTATTGTTTGATTACAATGACACACAAGTCTGATGCTTTCCCCTGTGTTGCTCTCTGACACACAGAGTGACACAAAGGTGGTACATAACAGTACGATTACCATATACTAAAGTGCTATGGGTTTTTTATTACACATTTTCTATGCGATACATGTATATTATATAAATCTTTCACTCAACCATGGTCATGTGCATGGATGGTTTGATGAATATTTAAAGTAATAGAGATGTACACACACAAACACACACACACACACGTATATATGCATATATATATATATATAGATGCATGGATAAATGCTACACTACACTGCACTATCACACAAATGAACAACGTTAAAATGGCAGATGCTCAGCAAAATTACAGGCTGTGCCATAAACCAGTCATCAAGTTCTACATTATTAATTCACATAATCTGAGCTAGGAAATAGCGAAAATTGCTTTCCAACCAGAAGCAAATCTTTTCTGGGGCATCTCTGAGCCGGTAGCCTAAATTGCCAACCCTTGTTATGAACTTGCTATTGCTTGCACATTTTTTTTTTATAAATTACAAAACTAATTTGAGAGATGAAGAGCTCCTTCACTTTTTATATGTTGCACTCATATTTTGCACTTGAGTTGCCTCTGTGAACATAATATGGTTTATTTTTTAACACATACTTGCAACTGCTTTGGAAGTTTACTTGAGAAACACATCAAGAGCTCATTAGAGAAGAGGGCAAGCAAAGGCAAATTAATTTTTATTTTATGATTTGATTATGAATATTGTTTCACTTGATAATTACAGAAGTCTATTGCCTGCAACCAATGTAAATGGCCTTACATGATGTTTTAATCCATTTGGAAGGAGATGTGAAGTCAGGATGCGGCACCTGGTGTTTGAGTACACAAGCTGTACCAGGTAATCATATAATAATTCTTTTCTGCTAAAAGGGAACAGTTCTACATGTTGGCAATAAGTTGAGTCAACTGTATAGGATCTGTTTTAACAATGCAGCATTTAATATGACGTGTAAAGATGACACTAAAATCACATGCACAAAATGGGAAAGTCTTTAATGAGTGCTCTCACTCAATGTGTCAGTTTCATGGCAATAAAGCATCTGCGATAAATGAATGTCTTAGTATTACAGAAAAAACCTTATATGAGGTAAAATTAGGCCAATGAGAGGTCTCATTTAATGTTACCTCTTCTTTTGTTGAGCAGATTATGGAGGAATATGGATGCTATAATAATAATTATTATAATAATTTAAATATATAATTTATGGATGGACATCACATAGTGATAGTGACAGGAAAGGATATATCAGATATAACACAACAATACTGCAAACTACTACTTCTACTACTAGTAGTACTTTTATCCACTGGATACTGCAAACTTATTGAAACTGTTAATGGTAAAAAAGGATAGCTCTGTGGTCAGTCTACTTACATTTGGTATACAGTGACATTTTAATATATACTACTGTATAATAACATCAAAAACATTATCACAAACATAGGATACTGTTAAAACCACCATAACTCATAAAATTTATAAAGGTACAACTCACATGATAAACAAGAATGGTCAGCCTCATGTTGTACATCCCAAAAAATGGCTGACAAGTGATGGTAGATTGTATCCCGTAACTTCTAGTCTCAAACAATGTGGTTTGGACTCCTTGGTAGACAAAGTGAGAGAAGTGTTTTTTGAGGTTTGAATGTTTCTCCTAACTCCGTTAGTCAGTGTGACATTGGCAGAAGATTGAACCCCCTCTCCAGCAGTCAGTGTTTGCAGGGTGAGTCATAAGAGACCATGACTAATCATGAAATAACCTGTCGCATATCTGAGTGAAACTGGCAGTGTGGCTTGTATTTTCCAATCTATTAAACACGGCTTTGCACAACCTGCGTCTCTTTGCATTCTAATGAGCTTTCAGCTTGTATTGAATTATTCTATGTATCTGTATCTGTTACACGTCACCCAAAGGTCACAAGAGGTCGTGAAAGAAATGTCTGGTGGTTTAAAAAAGTAAGTAGGTTTATTTTTGAGGACAAGAGACTGATTTGCTGATAATTAAAATCCTTGAGACTAATGAGTGCATTAAAGCACTGGGTACTTACTGCTTTTAGATTTAGATCAGTGAGTTTTAGAAATTGAAATATTAAAGAAATTAAAAATCAAATGAAATGTTATCTGACTGAACAACACCTAAAATGCAAACCAAAAATACTATAGCTATATAGTCATAGGCTATGTTTACATATATGATTTTAAATGAAGGAATAATCAAAGCAAAGCAAACAAACAAGTCTCAGTAATAAGACAATGGATGACTTAATATTGCACTCCACCGTTTAGTTAGCTATTTATGAGTGTGGTCAAAAGTGCAACACAACTGAATCATTCTGACGATAATGCAGCTGTTTCTTTAAAGCACAAAGGTTTTGTGGTGAGTACCATTTAAATATAAGAAGTTACATAAATAATTAAAACAAATAGCTATTTCTGTGTGGTTGGAAAGCCAAGAGCGAATAAACAAAAATCAGTTATAAAACCAAAACTCGTTTTGACACAGCAGATACATCATGTCTTAAACTGGACTGAAGTTATTATACACAACAAGTGTATAATAACAAGTAATGATTATATAATATATATATTTGAATAAGGGCAGCTCTCAAATAGATTAGATGCAATTTGCTGTCCTCTCTGCCTGTTGCGTGTTTCAACAGTTAACATCTCTCCTCTGCTACAAAGCACAAATAGCAGTAAATATGATGTTTTCAGTTTAATTAATTGGTGGAATCAAGCTACTTCATTAATCCCTTCCTCTATTTTTGGGTCCTACCATTGCTATCAAAATAAATGGGTCATACTGTACAAAGTCAAATTCTGTGTCTAGTCAAATTCTTGCATGCACAGTTGGTAGAATGGTATCGCCAGTCCTCCTGCTACAACATTATCAATTGCTGGTTTATTAAACAGTGGGTATGTCAGTGCCACTATGAGTCCTTCAACATACTGCAGTTCCATACCAAACTTGACAATGAGACAATGAGAGAACTAACAACAAATATGGCTGGCTTATAGATAGCTCTCTGGAAACTAGTAGCATTGTAATAAATAGAAATATGATTAGTGTTAGTATTTTATACTATTATATACTACATAACATGATAATAATCATTTATAAGCCAAAAACTGCCCTTGAGAGAAAAGGGAAAAACACATAAGAAAACAAAGACACTTTTAATGTGAGAAACTACAAGGACAGAGAATCAAAAATAAGTCAAAAGGGGGCTTTATGTCCTCAGGTGCTTAACTTCTTTTCTCATCTATGTAAATGTCAGAAGTTTCACACTGATGCCTAAAAGGCTAAAAAGCTGTAAAAATGCTGTGAGTCGTCAGACATTGAAGTGTGGTGTATTTCACTCGGGGACGATTTTGCAGGAATTTTATTTTGGCAAAGAGTGACAAAGCAATGCTTCCTGTAAGTCACAGGTTAAGTTTTATAACCCCATAAGCTCTGCCAGTCAGTTACACAATGGCCAAGCTTTTCCACTGCTTTAACAGAGCTGTGGGCAGCTGCACCAGCAGTCTTGGGCTCAGGGTATCTACCGAGCAAAGATGTGGCAATAAGAGATCATTTATGGAATACACTGTCTCTTTGTTGACCAAATCTGACAAAACCAGGTGGATAAAATCATGGTGATGGCACAAATTCTAAAATCTTGTTGTTTAAGTATGCAAGATTACTATGTGAGTGAATCAATCATTGAGTGTTAATCAATTAGTTAATCTATCAAGTGTTGATTTAAATTGAAAATTAGCTGTGTTAATGTGAGTTATCCATCTCAGAACACAATACGCAGCTCTCTGCAGTTTACAACTCTGTTATACTGTAGTCTTCACATAAATTCAGAGCAATTAAAACATAATATATTAAAATAAATATAACTATAAATATAATATAAAAAGATGATAGAAAAAAATTAAGCATGTTTCTAAAGGGCAAATCATTCCTAAAGCATCAATAGCTTATATTTTAGGCAATTTCTAAGAAATTAAGTGTAAGTGGGACCAAACATGTTATATCTCAGCTGTTCAGGTCCACTTCATGTTTCTGAGTCACATACAGGCCTGCTGTTGTTCTACTGTGGTTTATTATGCTGTACAGCCTTCAACTGTGCCATCTAGCAAAACAGAAAAGCAGCAGGTCGAAGCATGAGTTCGTATTTCAAATGAACGGTGGAGCTGTCACAGAGAACCCTGTGTCTGACAGACCGGAAGCAGCACACACCTGATACTGAGTAAAGTATGATCACTGCCAATGCATTGAAGTTCTGAAGAACAGATCCTTATTTCTATTTGCACTGGCTGAAAATAATATTTAATTTTATTATATATTAGTTTTTTCCAGGTACATTTTCCCAGATGTTTTTATTTCAAAATGTAATATGTCAAAAGTCTGATTTTATTTAATTAAAATGGCCTATTTATTTCATAACATTTTTAGCAGAATTACTATGTCTGTCAATCAGTACCAGGGGTTGGACCTTCACGCCAGCTGGCTGATGCTTAAACATCAATTAGTTTTCCTGGATACCTGCTCACTAGTCTAATTAAAACAGTCATCATCTAACTACAGCACCATAAATAGCGACAAAGAGCTACATGTTTAACGTTAGCGGTACCTCAGAAGACAGTGATGTTTTCTCTTCTAACATATCTGAGTTTTTTGCTATAATGAAAAACTGAAAATACATTTATATCCTAGTGGCAAAACTAATTAAAAAAGCTCAAGTGGCTGTGATAGCATTAGCATTAGGTTGTTGTTATGTGAACTTGGACCAAGGACAGCTTCATCACACATACATTGCTGCTGCAATAACACTAGTCTTTCAGACTGAGGAGAAGAAGTACCATCCCACTGGCTAGCAACATCTATGGGTTACTCAGAAACTGACTTTTCTCCTGCAGCAATAACATCCACGAAATTTGTCACAAATCTGTAACAACATAACATCGTTTTACTTCAGTTGCAGGTAAGTTTCAAGGTGCATATAAACACCTACTGCACAGGAATAAGCCTCGCAACTAAAGACCTAAATCAATACTTCGTGTGCTACTGCTTATGACTGAGTAAAGGATCAGCCAATCACATACCTGGCTCTGCCCTCTCTGCTTTGATTGACAGACAAAGTTGTTCTGCTAAAAAGTGGCATTAATAAATAGGTCATCTGGAAAAACTCCATTATGAAATAAAAGCTGACTTTAGAAAAAAGGCATTCTGAAAAAAAAACTAATAAAATTAAATAAAAAGAATTCTGTTTTTGAGAAAATAATCAGCACGAAATAATAATATTTTTCACAGGGAATAATATTTTTTTTAAGCAGAATGTAAAATATTTGACAATAATAAAACAGCATTTTAGGTGTTCAATTATTTCACAATTTCATTGTCATATATGTTCTCTTATTTATTCATGTGGTTATTTATTTCATCATATGATGTTCATTTATTTAATTTCAAAAACATTTAGAAATTACATAAGAAACTTCATTAAAAGCTGCCTAAGTGGGGTGTAGTAATATATTTCTTCTTAAGAAGGCTTCATGAATGAGGCCCATTGTGTGGCGTGCTGCTGTAGACAGGGATTGTGCACCGTTTTATTTCAATGAGGGGCGGGGGAACACATGTGCGGGAGGAGTATTATCATACACCGGAGAACAGGCTGGAGATTATCCGGACTTTGTCCTAGGGAGCTGTACTCTTTGGTTGCTTCGGTTGTTTTGGTTCAAAGAAAGCCATGTGAAATGTCTTCTTATAACCAACTTACACTATTTTTCAAGATGCTTTCAAGGTGCTTTTTCATTTGGGAGTCTATGCACAATGAACTCACTTATACAGATTTAAATGCTGCAATGATATGTTTATGCAAAGTACCTGGTTATTCCATGTTCATCATACTTCTACAGTTGTATAATGCAGGATTCAATAACAATGATGTTTTGTCATAAAAAAAATTAAAATAATGATTTCAGACATTTACCAAAGCATTTTGGTCTTTTGAAATTAACACTTCACATCACAGAACATCACCATATAACACCATTAAAATGCTGCCCATAGGTGTGAATGTTAGACGAGTTGTGGCTTACTCAGGTCTGATAACTGTGGACGAGCCTGTCCTCCACAAGATCCCGCCACCCATTATACTAACTGCTTTTCCTCTTAAGAGTTGTGGGGGCGTGCTAGAGCCAATCCCAGCTGTCATTGGTCAGGTCGCCAGTCTATCGCAGGGCTGACATGTAGAGACAGACAGCCAGTCACACTTACATTCACACCTATGGGAAATTTAGAGTCACCAATTAACCTAATTGCATGTCTTTGGACTGTGGGAAGACGCTAGAGAACCAACAGGAAACCCAAGCAAACATGCAACTCTGTGAAGTTCTTGTGATTTTCCATATATGCATATGGAATATCACAAAGAAATTGAAATGGCAAGGCAGTCGTGTGCCTTTTCATGGGCACCATTTACCTACGCTATATACAAGCAACTATAATGCGCCTTCAACCTACAAGGACAACAGGATTCAGCAATATAAGAATGAAAGTATGAGCAAATCTTTGGTATTGTATATTGGTATATTGGTGTCCAGTGTTATTAAAAGTTATGAGAGGAGACTGACTTTAGATAGAGCTCACTTCTGTAACTGGTCTGAAAGGAGATGCTGCAAACAAAACTTCTAAAGAGATGACACTGAGATTCAGTTGCTAGACGCTTGCTCTGGAGGAAGAAGGTCTGATCCTGTAATGTTTTTGTTAGAAAGGTTAATAGCAGGACTAACTAATGCGTATGTGTTGCCAAAGAACACACAAACTATTTTAATTGCTCCCAAAGGACTTAAGGTGCTCAGAAACAGATGCTCCCAACACGCAGCGCAGTCACCTCAGAGTTGATGTTAATAAGGTGAACTGGGCCACCAACAGTAAAACCCTGCACAAGGAGCATTTACACGTTTGATCTGAAGATATGGATTTTTCAATAACTTTACATTAAATGGTTGAAGGAAACACTTTTTATTTCTAGGTGCTACAGTTAAATGTAGCCCATGATACTGTGCAATATGACATATCATTATGTTCCATTAGACAGACATAAGGTAGGACTTAGACCCCATGAGTCAAACCCTCTTTCATGAATGCCTGCATCCACGGGGTGCTGTCAAATACAGTTGCCTAACCTGTTTAAAATATAATAATAATAATAACTACTACTTTTTAAGGGTCAGTAAGGCATTAGATGTTTGAGCCACTGGGACTGTGAAATGAAGGCCACTGTGGGAGGTAGCATCCTCCACCTTCACTTCCACATATTCTCATTATAGCCTCATTATTAGTAATAATTGCTAATCAAAAATAAGATGACATGAAGTACAGCACAGGTATGTCATTATATTTTTCTATATATTATCACATTTAAGGGATCAATTACTGCAAGTGAATGAAGCATGCGTTAATTACAGTGTGTTTACAGAACTAACATGTAGATAACAGCAATGACTTTTCATATTTCACTTTGTTCACTCAATTTTAAAATCTTAATCAATGGACACAGAGCCCAATAGGCCGATACGCCAAAGTCAAAGACATGTCTGCTTGAGCACAAGCACAGTTCAGACCACTGATCAGACTGAGCAGTGTCTCACCACACTATTTTGGATAGGTCACCGTATTATCAACAGCAATATGTTTTCTTGAGCCTCTGTCCCGGGGCACGAGATTAAGTCTAAACCTCTATCCTGGATTATCCTTGTGGCCTTTGGGACACACTCATAATCATCAATGACTCCACCTGAAAGGAAGGTCAAAAAGGAAAATGGGATATGATTGAGCACTTATGCTTCAGTTTTGTCACACTTCACACTTACTAATTATTTAAGATATAGAGTAGCTCTTCACAAAGAACATTTAAAAATATGCAAGAATTAATACATCTGTAACTGAGCACAGGCATCTTTGCTACATTTTGTAATTGTACATATAGTCGGCACGAGGGTTTATAATCCTTTGATAATTAGAACTTCTGCTGGTGAATGTAAATTCTCCCAGCTCTATTGAGGGAATGGAAAACCATTACAGTTATAACACATACACACAAATGAAAACTACATATAATTCTTTCTAACTGGCATATGAAATAGGAAAAGAAGACAGCTGCTGTCTAGCGCTGTGTTACTGTACCTTGCCTGCATGCCTGGAGGCTACGGGCTGCCTTCCTTCAATGAATGAAACTATTCAAAAGAAATGTTGACTTACAAATAAATGGTGAAGGTGGCTTCCACTCTGCAGAGAACTGACGGGTGCAAGCACTATGGCTAAGAAAAGCTACGTCAAGTGAAATGTCATGTGTTTGCCAATGTGGACCCACATGGTTGGGATTGGAGTGAAAGAAACCAGAACGTGTCATGACTAGAGACAAAAGAACAATGGCGTCACAATTTAGTTAAAATCAATGGTTTCACATTGTGCACTTTAAACACGGTTTTGTTAATGTCGTGTCAAATGAAGTAACACTTTATCACGATGGTTGTTTTTTATGAGCTAAAGAGAAGTGAAATTATATTTGTTTGTTATGGCAGGAATAGTATTTGATGTGCATTAGCTCTAGTTGGAAATGTGTGCATTGTCATACATACTGACGAAACACGAACACACACACACACACACACACACACACACACACACACACACACACACACACACGCAGAGGTAATGAATATGCCACAACAATCATCTGTAACTGAGATAAGCAATAATTACACTCTTCATATGTTATAGGCAGAAGCACTAAAATTGAGTACAGAACATCATTATATATGTTGATGACTTGGTGTTGATGAAACAATGACCTAGAGGTAATAAGTGCAGATGTCTGCGGCATACTTGGTAAATTGATTTTTGTATATGAATATAAATGGACTGAGGCACAGGCCAACGAAGGAATCTTAGTTAGCACGTGTTGTTTACATTTCCACTTGTTTCTTATGGTAGTACTAGTCAGTCTTAAATGACTATAACACAACTCTTCTTCTTTTTAAAGCTCTTTTTTGGAATATGTAGCTGACCTTCTGCACCAATACACAAATGCACAAGAAGACAGAAGTGGGAGGGGAAAAATATTGATGCCTGCCTATATATCTGTCGGCGTTTTCGCATTATCACATTTTTAAATGTTTTAATAACTTTGATCATGGCTCAGTGTGAGGCACAAGGTTTGTCATTTCCTCCACGGTGAACTGATGTATTGGCTTGACTTTTGATGTTGGTCAAACGTGTCATTTACCACCCGCATAATTGAGAGATGTTCCTGAACTCCGCTAACGAAAACACAAATGCTGCAATTAATTTCTTCTTCAAAGTGTTGTTTTTGTTGTTACTATTTCAATCTTAAGTGCAATCCAGGAGTTTTATTTACAATTGTGCAGGTGAAAATTGCACCGTCACTTTTTAGTATATCAGTTATAGAAATAAACGAATGAGAAAATTTAGGGTAAATAAAAATTGAAGTATTTATATATTTACTGTGTAAATATGTGTGTAAATGTAAATGTGTGTAAATGTGTAAAAAAATATTGATGGAATCCTACCAATATATTATTAAAACTGACAAGGTGTTTATTCAGTATCCTTCCAACAGTCAGATATTGCTTCTATCTCTGGCAACTGAATATTACAGTAAATACATTCAGATCTGCAACATTTGTTAGAAGGGGTGCTGTGAAGGTTTTGCCTTAGGCAGCCATTTAAATTTCTGGCTTATCTGATGTGATGTGCATCCGACTAGCAGCAATTACAAAATGCAGGAATTCAACAGAAGATGTTGGTTTTTTCAGTTTATGGTTAGGGTTGCACATACCATACCAACACATATTTCTTCTCAGTAAAAATCTTCAAGTGTAATAAAGATCAACAACGTGTTTTTGTTTTTTACCTTTGGTTTGTTAAGCACAGCTGACAAGAATTATTATCTACACAGAAATACATGTAGATAGTAGACATGAAAAGTATCACTAACATATAAAAAGTAAGTAAATAAATAAGCGATATTGAACATGCCTTAACAAAGCATGATTGTGTACTCATTGTATTCTGTAAATCACCCTCTTGGTAAAAGGCTGATCAGTCCTGCGACGGTACAGGATGTGATAGAGAACGACTCCAGAGGACCAACTATTGATTTTTTGGTTAGATCAATAGATTACAGCAGCAACCTCATTTGGCTGTGCATGTACAGTAAGTTTGAAACACTGGAAACAAGCAGATGGAGGGGGAAAGCAGTTGTTTGATGTCTTGCTTAAGTAGATAGAGTACTGTAAGTACATCTACCTGAAGAAATAGCTTTTGAACAAAATACATATGCTCATTATAAGTGTGTTTCGTAAAAAAAGTTATTTCTTCTATGTATCATAAGTGCTTACGTTTTACAGTAAATCTTCAAACATGACACCCTCACTCTTACTGTTAATTTATCCTCAAATAGGTCCCCTTCAGAAAATAATGTCCTTAAAACAATCTCACATGTTTCCCATTACATTTTTCTTTCTCTGTAAAAGACAACAGTCAAACTGCACAAACTCAGTGCTGAGATTAAAATAAACAGTATAGTAAAAACAGAGTAGTGGTGTCCATTAAAGCTGTTACAGATGTTGCTGGACTACACCCACCATTGTTTACAACTAAAAAGTGTTTAGTGATTCATGTTGTTTTTAAGGACTTTTTTTCCCTCTCTTTTTTGAATGCTTTACCCATTTACCACAAATCACATGCATTATTTTTATTATCATAGTTTTGTCTGTCATATTCCAGACAATACCATGAATCTTCAACTACAAAAATGAGATTGCACATTCTAGTAAAATGGTTAAAATGGGCAACAAATCACCGAGACAACCGTGTGCTCCAAGAAACTGTCTAAATTTAGTGTAGTTTTATAGTTGTTAGATCAGAATAATCCTAAAGGTTTGCTATCAAAATGCAATAAGAAAGGTTAGTTCAGTTATACAAAATCTTTTTGTTCTTTCACATACATAAAATAGCATGTACTGTCACCCGATGTCCTTCAAATGAAGTAATTCAAGAAGAAAAAGACACTCTTGTCAAAATAGCACAAACCTTAAACGGTTGCGTACAACTGAGTTAGAAAAGCATTTTCTTGTTAAAAATATAAACCTCTAATTTTAGGAGTAGTGTTTTTGTCTCAACAGTTCAGACAGATTGGCAAACCAGTTACCATCAGGCCATCATGACACCCACTGAGATGTTTTAAAAATTTAGAAAGATGTCTACCATGACACATTGTTACAGCCTTTACATCCACACATTAGGACTCACCGAAAGTTCTACCAGACAAACATTTTACTGGTATTTTCAAATACCAACTAATATTTGCTGTATTTGATCAGTATTTCCATTTAGTGTTTGGTGGCCAGGGAAACATTTCTCTTAAATTAAAGTTGACTTCCCCAACCATTCTGTTCATTCAGGCATAATACACTTTTACTTACGGTCACTGCAGAATGGCCCCCCATATGTGGTCATGGTGCAGTCACAGGAGAAGCCCTCCCACAGCTGCAGACACACTCCCTGGTGGTGGCAGGAATCCTCTGTGCAGGTGGTGCTGGGACCTGCAGGTGTTAACAGCAAATTTACCCAATGCCTTCTTTCCATTTAATTTTCACCGCTTCACTACCATGCAAAGGGAATACATATGTGAAATTAGTACCAACCATTTCACAAGTCACTGTGTACTATTCTTGTTAAAATTAGGAACATATTATTAACCAGACTGGGTTGAAATTTGCTGTGAACAATTACATTTTCAAGACTGCTATTAGTGTTTTGCATAAATTGTGGAGACATAATCATTTTCTAATCATCAAATTTCCTCACGGGTAGTGCATGCTGGTGTAACACTTTCTCATTCAGACCTACTATAGAAAGAGGAAGACGCCTTTAATTTTGGAGACTCCCTCACCTTTACCTGCCCACTCAAGGCCAAAATATGGGTACACTTATACAGCTATTCTATCAGAACCTGTGCAGCATTTCTTGTTAAAGTAATGGCTACCTGGGGAGATTATTTGAGACTATTAAGCCTTGGGCAGAATTCTTTGCTCTGCTGAGTGCTTTCTTGTTGATTACAACTCAATAAAAGCAGCTGGATTTCTGGACTGCAGAGTGATATTATTACATGTTTAGCACATGTAATCACAACTAATAAAGCACTGAATATATTCAGTCCAGTCATGCAAAAATCAGTAATAATGGCACATTCAACAAAGCTCTTGCTATAACAAATGTGGGCTAATTAGTTCTTACTGAGCAGTCAGTGTTTCTCTAGTTTCACCTCTGCCCCAACAACTGTTGAAAATACTAGGAAATGAGATTACTGGAATGATTCACAGGTGTTTCATCTTGCTCACCTCCACAGCCACGCTCTACCTCTCCCACTTTGTGGAGTGCATCTGCCAGCAGGTCAGGGAGCCTTCCATTCAAGTCCATAGATGCCAGGCAGCCCTTGTATCCTTCCCGGGATGCTATTAACCTAGGCAAGCTGTTGTACATGCTTTTCCCAACACCACCAATGTACAGCTCCCCTGTAAAACATAGGACTTGGCTGTAAAATTAAAAAAATCTCAGCAAAAATCACAAAAACAATCAAACAAACAAATCCCCTGCCACAATCATGTATATGTTGGTGCATGTTTTAAAACATAAACACAGAGAGCTCACGTGGTATAGAAAAATGAAAAAAAACGAAAAACCAATAATGAAGGTGTATGAAAGCAATATAAACATTTATGAACATATTCACTTAGCAGCCACTTTATTAGGCACACCTGCATAATCTTATGTAATCTACCACAACTGTGTGGGAATTGGGTGTGAACAGCTCTTTTTAAGTCCATCCACAAATTCTCTATTGGATTGAGGTCTGGGCTTTGACTCAGCCACTCCAGAACATTCAACTTGTCAGTAAACCATTTCTGTATAGCTTTTGTTGCAGGCTTTGGGTCATTGTCTTGCTGGAAAACATATCTTCTCCCAAGCCTAAGTTGCCGACTAAATAGGATTGTCCTCCAGGATTGTTCTATATTTTGCCACATTCATCTTACCCTCTACCTTAACAAGTCTTTCAAGCCTCTCCTATAAAACTAGTAAAGAACCCGGACAACAGTTGTTGTATGCACAGCCTCTCCTATCTCATTTGCTGAAGCTTGTAACTTCCTCAGAATAGTCATTGGTGTGTTAGTGGCCTCTCTCACTAGTGTCCTTCTTGTACAGTCACTCAGTTTGTGTTGACAGCCTGTTCTAGGCAGATTTAGACATATTGCTTCTATTTCTTGATGATGGATTTCACTGAACTCTGGTGGATGTCCAGTGCCTTGGAGATTTTTTTGTATCCATCCCCTGACTTATGCTTTTCAATGACCTGTTCTCTGAGTTGCTTGGAGTGTTCTTTTGTCTTCATGGTGTAATGGTAGCCAGGAATACTGATTAACCAGTGACTGGACCTTCCAGATACAAGTGTCTTTATACTGCAATCACTTGAGACACATTCATTGCACTCAGGTGATCCCCATTTCACTAAGTGTGGGACTACTGGCACCAAATATCTGGACCTCTGTTGGATTAAGTCTGGCATTTTAAGGGGGGTGAATATTAATGCAAACACCAATTTCACTGTACACATTATTATTTAATTGACATTAATTTGTAGAAACCTGTTTTCACTTTGACATTAATTAATTTGTATTTTTTAGAAATTGTTTTGTCAATGTCGCCAACTTATATTGACCATGATTGGTTTATAATGTCAATAAAAGGGTGAAACATCCAATATTCCATATACTTTATAGGAACTGTATGTTTAGGTTGTTAGAGTTTACGTTCTGTACTGACTGTTTTTGACAAAGCAATAATGTAGCTGCTAATAATAGCAGAGGACAACAAGTTAGCAGCTAACAAGCTTGTGGGTTAAGGTAGCCACTGGTGCTAAAGTCAACTTTAAATAGGGAAATGCTCAAGCTTTTTGTAATGTTATGTCATTCTGTTTTCATGTTGTGAGCTGAGCCTATTCGTATTTTATACTGGTGTTTAATGATGCAATGACTCTGCTGGCTTTGCAGCTGCACTAATGAGCAGCTCTAACACTATTCAAGTAACCTGAATAGAAAGGATTGTGTGCATGAAACATTTGGCTTCTAAATATTATGATTTCAGTCAAATCAATGAAAACTATGTAAAAATAGACTGAAAGTTGTTTATAGTCATTGACATAACCCTTACAAAAAAGCAGTATCCTTAAAGTTTATTTTATTAAGTATAGTTAAATATACTTTTAGTATAATTCAGGTACAGTATACTTCTATGTACTTCTAGTATACTTTCTAGTATACTACTTTAATACTTCTTGGGACTAAATTGGCCCATTTTGTAGTTTACCTCTGATAAGTACATAAAAAGTATACTGAAAGTATACTTGCTCATTTTTAGTTTAAAAGAAGTATACTAATAGTATGCTTGAATATACTTCTTTTTTCGTAGGGGAATATCTATGGTAAGTACTAAGATGGCCAAACAATTTGGAAGCACTTCACAATATAATGTGCAATTCAGTGGTATGAACAATAATATAACAATATTAGTAATACTAATTATAGTGTTTCTTAAGTTCCAACACTATAGTATTAGTATTAGTGCTTGTAAACCTACATTAATATTCTCCAAAATATAAAAAAATAACAATTATAAATACTGTAACATCAAAAATCAGAAACAAGAAATTCAGAATGAAACCAGAATGAATGTGAAAATTCATTTACAATGGAAAATCAGAACACTGAATAAAGCCACTAGATCCTGCATCAAATAAATATATATTTTTTATAAAATTATTTTGCTTGTTCAGATAAGTTACCTTTTAAATCCAGGTTGCGAGCTCCATTGGTGTGTTGGGTGACAGTGCGGGAATCGATCTTAAGAATATGGACGTTGTTGTTGTCACGAGATATCAACACATTGTGCCACTGGTTGTCATTTAGTGGCTTATCAGAGTTTCCTTTCATTAGTGATGGCCCGTTTCCCAAGTCGAAAACATAATGAATGTACCTGCAGGACAATGCAGATTCAGACATTCAGTATTTCTTAAGTAGGGTTATTTGCCCATGTACTAGGACTGCAGTGTGACTATAGCATCTTTCAAAATATTCTGATGAAATACATGGCCATGCAGCTTTACCCTGCTGTCTACCAGTCTGTTTTGTGAAACAAAAAGTCAGAAATGTTCTGCTGTAATGTTGCTGTTCGAATAAATACCAGTATAACAATATAAATGCACATGACAAAGCTTTAGGCTTACCATCACAATTTATAAAATCTGATCAAGAGAACTGTCAAAAACTAAAGTCTTCGGTTAAGCAACATCCTTGACAAACCTGCAACACGTATAAAACAACACTGAGCAGCCTGAAAACTGACAGAAGTGTTTTTTTGTCTGTGTTGTCAGTGAGAGCTTCCGCTGCAGGCCCCAGAGCTGAACAAGCCCTCCTGCTGACTAATTGCTTACTGTGGAAAAAGTCTGTGCAAGGTTTGGAAAGCTACAATTGTTGTTCTTGCTCGGTTTCGACAATCTTTCTCTGCTACTCTTTCTGTAACATGAGTTATTTACAATGAATTAAACATGTGCAGTATATTGTGATGGAGACAAGTTGTCAAATCTGCTTGAGTAGGTCTGAATGTGACAGTGACACTGGTGCAGTGGTAACCACAGCTATTGTTTTGCTATGCTTCCTATATTTGCTTCTGTTATTTAAACTAAATTATTTATAATGAGCAAATGACTTGAGTGATTTTAAAATGCAGGATAACGGACTGAAAATATGAATCTAAAATACAAAACTTTAAGGAAATTTAATTAGATATAATTAGACAATTCTCAGCTAAAATAGTGCCTTTTATTGTTCCTCTGCCCAGGTCTTTGTGTATGTTACTCAGATTACTACAAACACCCTAGCACTTACCCTTTGACCAGCTCCACCATAATGAAGTCACTACCATCTCCAGAGTTGTAAAGTATCAGGCCATCAGGACTGGTGGTCTTAAACTGGAAGAAAAGGTGCATGGAAGCGTAGGCCTGCAAGGTCGAGAAGGCCAAGTAGCTGGCTTGTGTAAGAAAAGTTACAGGATTGGCCACAATGTGCCTCATGCCAAATCGCGCATTCAGCTCGCAGTACGAGATATCTCCATTTTTGCACTGGTCTAGATAGAGCATCCCATTGAAGGAGAGAGCTTGCAGATGGCCGATAAAGTTGGAAGGCATCACGGAGATGAAACGGCGCTCTGTCATGATTCCCGTCTCAATGTTGTTAAACTCCAGGCGAGTGTGGGCACCACTCATGTGACCTAAGGAGCAAGACATGCACATTAAATTGCAAATACTTTTCAATATCTGCACCTTTCTTATTATAGCACCTTTGTTCCTACTGTACCTTCCACAGTCACATTATCCACAGAAAGCTGCAAGTTCTTCCCACGCCGCACCACCTTCACTGTGTGCCACTCATTGTCATTCAGCTTCTCGCCTACCAGGAGTATCTCTGGTCCCTTGCCTAAGAGGTGGAAAAGCATCAAGTGACAATCATACCAAATCAGCTCAGTGCTCTTTTTCCACACAGTGCTGTCAACATGTCCTTCTCATGGTTCTTGGGATCCATACATCCACTTATTTACAGAATCACTCAAACATAGAATCTGCATTTACCTGAAACCAATCATTTGCATTCACTCTATATACAGTTGGAGGAAACAGCTTCTGTTCTCAGAGACTGAATGTGTAAAATGATTTCTGTTCTGAAACAGCATTATGAATACTTTCTTTTTATAGGGTCACTTGAGTGATGTCTTCTGGGGAAGATGTAAGGTATTATGTGGAGGCTTGACTCTAACACACAGCTTTAAGTTTCAGTATTTCTGCACTATCCTCTGCTTTTTTTTTTTTTTGGTTTCAAAATAGGTCACAGAGCAGAATCTTGCCACTGCAGCACCGTCATCCTGAATCAGTGCCTATGCAACAGGCCGACACGGCAGTTCAAAGGAGTTCTGACATCGCTTGGGAAACTAATTGGCCATGCCTAAGCTGACTGCGCCTTTAGGGGTTTGTCTGTCTAATTGAGCTCTGGGTGCAGGAGAATTGCAGGGGACGTACAGAGGGCAATAAATGGAAAACATCAACGGGTTTCCGAACACTTCACTGTTTCATCCTCAGGGAAATAAAATTGCCACTGGAGACTTTGTCTGTGTCTGCATTTCAAGTGTCTTTACAGCACACTGCATGATACCACCATCCACCTGCTGAATATCGACCACACACTCCAGACAGATCAATCACATCAAATCCTGCTCTCTCTATATTTGATGGATTTACTTAGATAAGACAAATGTTTACCTTGTAAATCTCTGTCACGAAAACAGAGTAAAAACAAGGCTTAGTGTAATGAAAGCAGAGATAGTAGAATGCTGCATAGTTGGGACTATTCATCTTATCTGTGCTTCTCAGAGCGAAGCTTCCCTGCTATGTTATGTCAGCATCTGAACCCAAGCGTCGTAGCACCAAAGTAGAAAAACATTGTGAGAACAAAAGAGGGAAGTTAAGGATTCTCATCTCTTTCATTTCCTATAGGTAGTTATATTACTGAAGGCACACATCAAAGTCTGTTAACAGGTATCAGAGAGTAAAAATGCATCCTGTGGTAATTAACACATGACCAGAACGGCAATTAATTAATTCACCTCATAAATCATAACATATATGTTTTATGTGAGAGTTCGCTGGCAAATATACAATGAAAAAGTGTCTGTGAGGCTGCTGACAATGGTGATTGGTGACACTGATGATCCAAAATGTGTGGTGTTGCTGTCCAAAGCTTAAAGCCTTTTATGGCTCTGGAGGGAGCTGAGCAAACTTTGATGAACTGCCTCAAGCAATGTCTGGTAAGCTTCAATGCGGAGTCCGCTCGTCATCTCTCCTTGAGGCTAGTGGCTCAAGGCTACATTAGCAGCTACTAGAAGTGAATTGTCAACTAAAAGTTTGCTGTCGCATTGTGGGTAATGTAGGTGCTATTACAGTAGAATAAATGTGTGTGGAATAACAAAAAAAATAATTAGGGTGTGTGATCGGTTAAAAAATATATACACAGTGAGGTGAAATGTTGCAGAGGCGCAGAGCATTTTTTAAATAAACATTAATGACAAAATATTTACTTACTAACTTACTACACTTATGGTTTGATATCAGGAGCAGTGATCTCTAACACACAGTTGTAAAATGCTAGAACATTATATGTATTCACACGGACATCTGACTGAAAAACCTTTGAAATGTGAGCTCCTTTCAAAGTAGCTTCGCCTCATAAGCTCAGCTTCAAGAGGCTTGAGAGGAAGCAGCACACGTAAAGGGTCTATTTAGTTTAGTTTGATCCTCAGTTAAAATTGAATTTGATTAATATTTTCAAACAAGAATAACTTCAAAGGCACAGTGCAGTTCTACAGGTCAGCATTATGAGTGAGCTGAGACTTTGAGGCAGGATGTGTGTGTTAATCAAAGCATTTTAAGGTGATTCCATAATTGGGGAGAACAAATGTCTCATTTCAAAAGTGTGTTGTGTGCCATTTTTTGCCAGTTTTCTGAGAATTAATCAACAATTACACTCCCTCTGTGGATCCAGTTGTGGACAGTTTCCAAGCAGCTGCTGCATATGGGCTGTCTCCCTGAGTCCTGCAGAAATAAAATACACTGGAAAAAAACCCCTCATCTTAGGAATCAGAATTCTTGATCCTGTAATTAAATCGTCCTATAAAGCTGTCAAAACAAACATAATTAAAAAAGCACAATGGTGCAAATTGTTATTCTCCCCAGTAGCAGCAGTCACAAAATTATGATTGTCTAAATCATTTAGGCAGTAAATTCTCCAATTTCAAATTTGACTCCATTTTCTATTATCTTCCATAAAATCTATTAACAAGCCATCCATCATCACATCTGCAGTAATAAGCTCTTCAGAGGTCACTGGTGTAGCATGCATACAGTATAACTGATCAGGAAGATGATTCATTTTGCACACAAAAGTGCACATATAGTGCACGTTTCTGTTGATGGTGGATGATGGTACAATGCCATCTGCTGGTAGAGAAGGTCATTTGTTGGGCAGATATCAGGGATATGAAGGATAATACTGTACAATCTCTGTTTTAATGGACAGTTTTGAACATATTGCATATATTGTTTATCTGTACTTTCTAATTAGTGCGGGGAACCATTGAGAAGTGGCTATGAATTCCTCTCCTGCAGGTCGGTCATCAAACTGGTTTGCAGACGTCACTCATCCACATCTTACTTTTGACTATTTATCCACACAAACAATACTGTATGTAAGACACACATACTACTCACCTCAATCAGAGAAAATACAATGAGATCCATTCAATATAATGAACTGCTGCTTTAGCTTATATAAATATATATTGTATAAATTTTTGCTCAGTCTTTAAATCTGCGTCTTAGACCAATAGATTTACATGAGACAAAATTACAATAAACACTGTGTGGTTTATTGATTTTTCTGTTGTGCCTACATAAATATTATAATGTATCTGAGAGCACATAAACTGTTGTTGCAGTGGGTTCCCTTCATCTGTAGTGATCATCAATATAATATAATGTCTAATATTCAAGCAAGTCATTGATAAATGGAAAATTAATCGCTAACATTTTATTTTGGAGAATCCAGCAATTACTCATACATGAGAGGTGGAAATGAGCTTTCAGCCAGCACTCGATTATAGTGATAAGAATTCATAAGCCCCTTCTGTAGTGGATGATCCATATCAGGGAGCCATTCACCTCTTCACTGACAAGAGCTTTTATCTATTTCTCACACCACAGTAATCTGAAGCAAAACTTAAATTGCCTGCCTCTCGCTATCAGGTGAGAGCAACGATCTACATCATAAATTTTAACATCACGATGCTACAATCTACAGTAGGTAAAGCACCCATCTGTTTCAAAAGAGAGCAGAATTAAATTGTGCCTTTTACTAACTGGCTATATGTGCTCATTGAAATACCTCACTGTCTCTAAAAGTGTATTTGGTCGATGCACTTCTGTTTGTGGATGTTCCTTGTAATTAAAATCTTTAGTGAATCGCAAAGTAAATCAAGTGTCTGATAATGTGCGGAAGTCAGCTGGATTCAGACATTCAGATTTATCCTGAATTTACTGATATAATTTACATTTAGAGAATATTCATACATTATATTCCAACAAAGGTCCTAGTAAAAATAGAAAGATTCAACTGCAACAAGCGGTCATTGCTCTCTCTCTCTACATTTCAACATTTAAGCAAGTCAAACAAGTCTGTTTTAAAGTTTACAGCATTGTCTCAAAGCCATCCATTGATCAGACATCAGGTTAACCTTTATTATTATTTTAAATTTATCTCTAAGCACTGCCACTACAGTGTGGTTACCCAGACTGAGGTACAGAGACTGAGCACTGCTGCTGCAACTACAGATAACTGTTTTTACTGTACTTAAACTCTACCCAATTATCAACTATGTGAGCAAATTAGTCACAGACAAATGAATGACTGAATGATAGTCACTGGCAGCACAACAGCAGACAATTGCAAGACAAATTTAGCTACTTGTGATTACATTATTACATTGCAATAATAAAAAAATGTGTAATTTAAACTGTTGTTGAAACATGTATTTCAAGAGCATAGAAAGGATGCAATTATATTCAGCCATAAAATTGCTTGCCACAGTGAATTCTTATTCTTGTTCTTATCATGGTAAAGATGCTTATGAGCAGTATAACTGCAACAGTAAACAAGGAGAATTGCGAGGCTGAATAAATGAATTATGTTCTGTTTCAGAAGGGAATAGAGCAAAAGGAATATGAATATACCACAGTGCATATTCTCTAAATCATGGTACGGTAAATAATCATTGGAGACACTTACTGAGATTACAGTCTATCCTGATACAATCTGGTGAGAGAGAGAGTGAGATGGTGAGATTAAAAGAATAAAAAAAAAAAGAATAGCACAAAAAGGAGAATATTTCACATCCTTCAAGGTACATTCTGCAGACAGTTCAGTGCTTTTCAGAGCCCACCATCCGGGGACAGCGTCAAGAGTCTAAACCGCCACTTTTCTCCCTGTAGTGTACATGACATTAGGAAAAGGAACAGTAAATGAAAGGAAAACCTCAGCATGTATCTGACACTACTGGAAGCACAACAGACCAGATCAAAGTGGGGATCAATAAGAGTTTTATAGACCATAGAAGTAGAGGTGCACAAGAATTATTTTTAGCATCAGTGTTGACTCTGACACAGCTGCTTACATTCAGAATCAGCAAATAGATCTGACTGTTTCAGATAACGACGGCTGATAGTTTTACTAACATGTGCTCTGGGCTTATTCCAAAAACATGAGCCACTGGGAGAAAAACTGTCCTCAAGCAGATAACAAAGATGAAAAATGGAACCTGTTCTAGATTTAGAGCCTCCTTTGGAGATAATGAAAATTTTAACAGTAAGTACAAAATCTTAAAACCCAAGGCAGTACGGTGTAGGTGTGTGTGGCTATTTAACAATGGCTGTAAGTTATGACAATTACTGTAATTATGCACAGTGTTCCATAAATGGTTTCAGTTTTTTTGAGTCTCTTGCAATGTAAATAATATTGTATGAGTGTGTAAAATTGCAATGTTGTGTTTAGTTACATGCATCCATAACTAGTGTGACTAATTACTTCCATTGAATTCTTCTTTCAATCTAATTCTACTACATGTATGTATATTTTTGTTGAGAAAATGTGATTTACTGTAGGAGTGAACCTCTACTCAATAGCCCAAACTGTGATCCGTCTTCACTCTGTTAAGTGAAATGGTCTGCAGGCTTGATGGTAATATATTCTAAATACAGAGGAAAAGGGCGATTTGCACAGCCTGCAGCCACAGTGAACCTCACACCATGAAAGAAATGACAACAGCACAATGCATCACGCAGATGTGATGCATTGTGATGTATTGCTAATATTTCCTCATGTCTACAACAGCTGATATCATGTAAATCCATCTGCAGTATTTTCATTTTTGGCTTTAAAATTTATCTACCAGCTCATCATTTGCATGGTCTGAATGATTAAACCAATTTATCTAACTGTACATGAATATATTTTGGTCTAAGGCATGTGGCTGAGGAGTGCTCTCAAGCTGTCAACCATCACAGAGCAGTGGATGCAGACAGTCAGAGACCGCTTTCTACTGGAGGTGTATGTGTGTGTTTGTGTGAGAGAGTCCATTACCGGCACCCTCTGTTCAGTGAAGCAACTCTAAACTGGACGGACCAGTAAATGTGAGGAGAGGGAACTACAATGGTCACATCTCCAATGCAAAGAGTCTAAGTGGTAATCTCTGCATAATGACAGATCTGGTCTCTGACTGCCTTCTCCTTGGACTGCAGACAAGCCATTGAAGGGCTGAAAGACGGTCAGACGGGACCTGACCACTGGATGAACTGAGAGAATTTAGAGAGAGACTGAGAGAGAGAGAGAGAGAGAGAGAGAGAGAGAGAGAGAGAGAAAGAAAGAAAGAGAGAGAACATACATACACACCTACAATTGCTTAAAAAGGCTCTTCAGTTTTATCATAATTGCATTTAAAAAGATTACTTCTCTGGTAGCTTGAATTCCCAGATTAAATTCCCTCGGGATAAGATGAAAAATGAATAAATGTAAAGAAACACAGACTTTATCTAGCTTCCTCGCTTTTCCATTCTACAAAAATTGATAATGTAATTCTGCTAAAAATACACTGGACCTCATTGTTCTGGTTGTCATATTCTCATATTAATTAGATTGATGATTTTCAATATACACCACCATTCAAAGGTTTTCTTGTTTTTAAAAGAAAACTGATATTATAACTGATAACTGATCAGAAATACAGAATAAACTTTATTAATGCTGTAAAAATTTGCACCTAGAAATGTCTGTTTTTTTATGGACTATCTACACAGATGTTCAGAAGTTCACGTTGCCACTTTAAATTTAAATTGACCACTGATAATTAGGATATTAAATAGGATTATATGACAAAACTAGTTCATGACTCTGGGAAAAGTGCAGATATAGCTGTATACAAAAGAACCAATGTGTTCTTCTATTCGTGTTTATATATTTTTTAAGCAACTGTAGTTATTGTGTATGAAGACAAGTGTGGGAGAGTATGAGACAAAACTAATATCATGAGATCTCTGGCTAGATGGCGCGTCCTAAAAGGTCAGCTGTTATTATCTGCTCGCATTTGCCGCTTTAGGATTACCCAGGTTCACAGTGAGTTTCACTCTGCCACCGTCCAGCTCCAAACGCAGAGTGTCTGCTGACTGCTGAGAGGTAGTGGCCATCAGCAGCCCATAAGCCCTCTGGGACATGAAGCGCAGGGACACATCTTCTGCCTCTGTGTGTAGTGTCCTTGGCAGGACCACCTTCAGATACATGCTACCGTCATAACTCACCATGGTGGCCTCTGTAGATTTCAAGAGTAAGAAACAACAGAAGATATTGGAGCCCAGAGGGGATCACAGCACTAAATTAAAAACACAAAATGGCATTTATGGAATGAAACATGAATTCTATTTGCGCTTATCTCAGGTACCGCATGATAGAATTTTAGATTGCAGTTTTCATCAGTCGCACCAGATGGCAGAAAAAGCCTGGAGCATATGAAGACAGCAGCGAGATTGCAGCAGCAATCAAATTTAAAGGATTTATACCCATCATAGTGCAACACAAGAGGGATTTTCATATATCCCTTATACTATTAGCTGCCAATAGATCTGCGTAATTGGGCCTCTCTCTGAGAAAACCATCTGCATGGGAAATGTAGAGTGATTCAGGAATCATGCTGCAGAAGCAGCACTGCATTTCTAATGACACACTCGCAGCACTGGCAACCTCATGAATGACAGTTCATTAATGAATCACTATACTGTAGGGAAAATACTGTAATTTACTTCTGAATAGCTTTAAAGATAACAACTATTTTCTATGGTCTATTGTCCATTTATTGGCACCTGAACTGCTCTGTGGACACAGGCTGTTATTTTGAGATGAGAGCAAGGTTGTTATTTGATTAGACATGACAATATGCAGTATAGAATTTAGGTCATTATCGTGCAATTTTAAATTAAACTATTATTTTTGGGAGGCTTGGGCAGTAAAGCCTGATAATGATTTATTTATTTTTTTTTTGTATCTACATTTTTTTCATCTGTGCATACACTTACCAACCACTATACAGCTAAGATGATAAATAAAATAATGACCCAAGTCTGTTAAAAGCTTTGCAGCAGCAATTTTAAATCACTTATCCTCCTTATCTACTACCATGTTTCTCAGAATCTCTTACCCTTCTCACAGCTGCGACCGATGTAGCCAGTACCATTGCAGTCACATATGTGGCGGTTCCAGCCTTCCCTGCAGAGCCCACCATTGGCACATGTGTCTCTGGCACACCTGACATGAGTCTCTCTGGTGCAGAAGCTGCTGACACCTGTGGCGCTCTGAACCTCAGCCAGCCTCCACAGGTTACGGCTCTGTCCATCAATGAAGAGGTCCCTCACACAGCCCACATAGCCAAGGCCGAGGGAAGCTGTCCATACTTCAGGAGGGAGCATGAGAGCTTGGCGATCTTCAGGTAAACCTCCAAGATACATGTCCCTATCTAGGTCAAGGATCTCACTACCTTCATTAGCAGAAAAGGGGATGCTCTGGCTGTTCACAGAAATAAAGCCTGTAGGGCAGGAATTAACACTGAGTCAACTTGTACAATATTTTTGTTGCAGAAAATGAAGACAGGTGTGTGTGGGTTGTGCTAAGTGAGAAGTGAGAACAAACTGTGAGATTGAGGAAGTGGGCAGCAGCCTCTGTTTTAAATAGTGTGCATAAAGAAACTGTAGAGCTAGTCTTTAGAATTTCAGCTAAAGCTAAAATTAAAACAAGCTCTGGAAAAGTGTAGAATTGTAACTGTCAAATCTGCATTGTCATACTGTGATTAAGAAGGAAAGAAATGTATTTATAGAACGATGTAGTAGCTGTGTGTATTTTTTGGCTCCTACTGATAAGGCGGACATTTGGATTGTATTAATAAATTAATAAGGCAAACAATTCCCAATTTGAGGAGGATGGCCCCTTGTAAAATAGGTTAACACAGATTTTGTAAATGTCATACATACATTATGCTAATAAAATACTACCACAATTGAAACTTAATATGCATCCATGTTTTACTTCAGTACATGCAGAGCATGAACATGTCCATGTGACTGCATCTATGCAAATGGCGGCAAATGGCGATCTCACAGCCTTTCCTACTCCAAGGCTGAAACCAGAGAAACACAGCACAGACAGAAGCAGCAAAATATTTACCTGCCTTCATGTGATTTTCTTACCGTTGCGACCTGTTCTTTGGAAGTCCACATGGCACCACTCGCCATCATTGAGCCTAGTGTTACTAGCTTTCATCTTGATGCTGCCAGAGCCCATATCCATGACCAGGTAAAGGAATCCATCCAGCAGTTCTATGGCGAAGAAGTCTGCCCTGGGCTTCCTGTCGGGCTGTGCTCCCTGCAAACTACCATGACTGAACAGCAGCAGGCCACTGGGTTCTGTGGTGCGGAAGTCAAAAGATATGGTGCCTGTCTTCTTTGTGTTCCATCTAGGCAATGTCAAGTAGGCAGACGGCGTGTCGAAGGTGACCGGCTCCAGGGCTTCCACATTCTCGCAGCTGAATACCAGGTCACCATGGATACTGATCTTAGGGTCTCGCTGTTCAGCTAGCTGTGACAGTTCCAGTCTAAACTCATTATTCTTGTAGACCACCTAACAAATAAAAGACATGTCACGGTGAGACAATAGCTGTGGAGAGCAATAAATTCAGTGCAAAGGTTGAATATTATTCATCAGTAAATAAAGAATTGATATGACACAGCAGCACTCACAAGGACAAGCAGCAGAAAACATATTGAATCATCCCTGAATTCAGAGCGATGACAGAAAATGTCTTGATGGTTCCATTTGGATTCATTTAAAGAGCTGAATGAAATAAACCTGTGCTTTTAATTATGTGAAAGTAGAAGCGCTTGCTGCAAAATAAATAAAAGCACATTTTGCCTCACCATCATCATCCATGCTGAGTTAGAAGAAGCATGTAGAACTGAACACATTGTATTTTAACACAATGTTACGCAAACTCAGACGTGAACTATATTTAGGTTTATCATACAATTTTACTACAATAAATACTGCTTTGAAGAAACAATAAGACAACAAGAGCTGAAATTTTTGTAAAACTGGGAAATGCATTAAGATTTAGATGCAAATGCAGACATTTACATTTAGACTTTTAGCTGACATAGGAACATGCAATAGGTCAGACAGTAGAATAGAATAATATAATTTTAAATTCAGAGAACAGGATTAACAGCCAAAGCACCCACACAATGACAAATAATTATGTGTGTTTATACTCGGTAAACTGACAAAGCTCAGGCCCAAGCAGATGAAGTAGGTGGGAGAGAGGTGGACTCACGCCTTTATAAGCACAACACACAATTTATTATTTAAAGAGGTACATTTAGTAAATGTTAGAGGGCATAACGTTGAGTGTTTTTATTTCTGAGCTTATGATGCAGAAGCATCATATGGTAAAAACCTGGTGTTGGTCTCTAGCTGCAGTGAATGTACAATAAGTCTCCCTCTGTCTTTCAGGAACATCTCACTATTGATTGGATATTTTAGATCAATCACTGCAAACACACAGAAATACTAAACCAATTTACTTATAACCTGCTGAAACTAAAATCTTACTTCACTGGAACATCTGCACAGGTTTCTCTGTGCTGTGGTCGGCTCATTAATATGCACAGCAGAAGACAATAATCCTTGTCTCTTTTTGCATCAGTGGTAAGTCACTGCGATCCCACTGTTATCTACTACATCACTCTGCAACCAGTCACCGCCTGAGGTGACACACCACACTGCACAGAGGACCAACAGCCGAGAGGAGAGGCAATTTGAGCCAATATCACACTTCACACTGCCTCAGTGTGACTAATTAAGCAGTGAAATCAGATGGTGAATTTGACCATCGAGAAATTTGTGTAATGGGCGATTTGTAAATGGGAAGACAGTCAATCAGGACAGTCAGATGCAGAAAGCAGGAACAGGAATTCGCACTTACATATTGAGATTTATTACGCCTAGGAACACCACATACAACAAAACTGAATAGATGGCTACAAAAAGGCAAGCTGTGACCTCTGCCAGACTATTATATAAGCCAAAGGACAATACAGGAAGTGGAATCCTATTTCACCAATTCAGACGCCTGTTTTATGTGACAAGGATTACAGAGTATCCCAAAACACAAGAATAAAGCTCTTGCAGTGTTGACTGACAAAGCCCTTCATGTCTTTTATGCTCAAGTAGTGAAGGATAACAGCAGTTGGAGAATGAAGACCTTCTCTGCTGGGTGAACAACAGAGACCAGAATGGTTAAATATTTCAACCATTAAAATAGTAAAACCTAATGGTGTGGTATGGGATACCCACTGGGCACACATACTGCTGCAGTGCAGACCAATAAGCTGCTGACTTCCAAGACAAATCCATCTCTCTGTGCTACTTGTTGTAGTCATGACATTCATCTGAAAGCAGCTATTATTTTTCCTCTATCTGATGAACCTGATGGCCTCTACACTGCAGCACTCACATCTATTATCATGTTATGTCTACACAGATTATTCATGGCCCAACCTACATTCAATAAAATAAGACACAGGCCTCTAAATAGAGCCACTGCTTATACAATAAATATTTTAGTCATGGCTCACTTTTCTTTGCCACATGGATTAAGATTAATATGTACGGTATGCGATTTTCCCCCTATTCTCCACACAGCTTTGTTCCTCAATAAACTTGGAGCTTTGGCTTAACTGACCTGTTTCTGAACCTGGCTCTTGGATTTTCTGACAGGCTGATCCCGTTTGATCAGCTCTGCCTCTGCAACCTCTCACCCTCATTAACAACACTTTTTGGGTTTGTCATTCCATCATCACGACTCTTTATCCCGTCACATTCTCCCTGAGCGCCTACAGCACAGCAGTAGTAGGTCTAAACGCCACCACCAGCTACATCGCCCACAGAGCGGAGGTTGCAGCATTGGCAGCGGTGCTGAGACAATAACCTATCCATAAATATCATCTCATTTTCAATTCAGTGTATTCACATTGCAGAGTAATTATGTAGATATTTAAAAATCATTCACCAAATGCTTGAGTGCTTTAAAATGTTCATGTTAGAGATTGCACTTTATTATCAACTATTGCTACTAATATCACAAATTTACATTCATTTTAGATGTGTTTGTGCTGAGGAGTTTAGTGGACAAAATTACGTACATACATGTAGTGTACATGTGAGTTTGCACACGTTTCAAAAAGTTCAACTTTTCTCTCAGAGCACAGATCATTTGCCCATAAGTTTTAGGAAAAATCATAATGATAATCAACTGGCCTGGCCTAACTTTTTTTTTGTATTTTTCACAGAGGAACAGGCAGGTTTGGACAGCTTTTTTCGCCTAATAAATAAAATCAACATTTAAAAACTGCATTTTGTATTTACTTGGGTTATCTTAGAATGTGTTTGATGACCTGAACCATTTAGGTGAATATATTAAGTGATAAATATGCAAAATTAATAATTAGGAAAGGGGGGAAATCACTATAGTTGTACAGTTTCACAGCACTGTATGGTTTTCTTTTACTAAGATTGGTCTAAAATATCCAGTTTTAGTGACTAAAAATAAAAAAGATGATGTGACAAAAATTGACTACATATCCTCTATTCTGTCAACCTCTCACTCTTGTACACAATAAAACTGCTGCTGGTTATGCTTTGCCCCAACCTGCTGATGCACTAGCTTAGTCAGATCATTTCTACTCGATTTTACTCGTGCATTTTGTGTATCCCACATGTAAGTCATGTGTCTGTTCTGTCCTTGGTGCATTATACTCCCTGCTGAATCCTTTGCAGCTGGATTTAATGGGGGATCAAGAGCCTAGTGACAGTTTATCAGCATTTATGGACTAAATTGTCTTTTATCCTTTAACATAAAACTCTCTGACACATGAAAACTCATTTGTTTGAATTGAACATTAAAATATGTAAACACCTATACAGTGTATGCCACTATGATGTCCACCTTATTATTTTCCAACACAGTATTTTAATATCAAACTGCTGTCTGTCTTAGTCATGTCTCCTCCTAATCCTTCCTTGGGCATTGAAAGCATTCCTCTCATTTTAAATGCACATCATTTGCTTTTTATGAGATTGCTCACTTCATTAAAAATTTGTGAGACCAGACTGAAATTGAGCATTAACCCATAATTCACTGCTGTGCCTATGCTAATTCTAATGCTAGGTACATGATTTTAACATTCTTGCTTGAGATAATCAATGTGACAGGTACAGGCCGGAGTTAAAAACCTTCAAAAATGTGCAGGTAGTGACAGAACAGTGTTTCAGAAATGAACATTAGAAGATCTATCCGTTTCTTATGTATATTAGTGCTATGTTTGCCAAGAGATTCCCGCAGGAACCTATTACTGCATATATGCTCTGCACAGTGCAGCCTCTCAGCTGAACATTTCTCCTTGAAACACCCTACAACAGGAGAATCAATATCATCATGAGGTGCATTTTCCTATATGCAGAACATGCTTTGCCTATAGGAAGGGTTAGTGCTATCTAAGAAGAGGATAGTATTTCAAGTCCTCTCTGCGGTTAAGGTCAAGCTGTACTCACATCTTTTAGACAGCCCATGAAGTTGTTGCTGACCGGAGAGCCTGGCAGGTCAGCTGTGTTTAGGCTGCCCCCTATGTAGAAGAGATCATCAGAGCCCAGCATGGTGTAGTCCTCCTGAGTGTACCCTGTGGTGGTGAGAATCCCATCCACCAAGATTGTCACCTAGAGGAACCATTGGGAAGTGTGAGGAACATAAATGACAAGACATGGAGAGAATTTAAATCAAACAGAAAGAACTGGCCTAATTATTTCATGCTTCATTTCTTGATTGTGGTTGTGCTTGCCTTAATGTTGAATCTTGAAAGTAATTACAAGAACTGCTTTGAACGGTTCACTAATCTCGGCTGATCCCTGTTTCTGATACATTAGCAGGATTGCAGTGGAGTCGGTACATCATAAATATTTCCTCCACTGATATTTTGGCTCCAAAGCAACATGAATGCTACAGTTATACTCAATTAATTTGAGATTAAAGATATCAAGATGGGAAGCTACAGTGCTTGTATACTGGTAGCAACAAAACAAGATTATTCTCATATCAGTCTCATCTGTACACAGACACAAAGGAAATGAATGAATGAATATGGCTATAGAGGAAAAATGATATGCTTGTTGCCATGACAATAAGTTGACATTTAGCATGTATTCCTGCACAAATGCAAAAGCTGTCACTTTTGGGCAATAACTGAAAACAATTACAACAAAAGAAGATTGTTACATTTTCAGGAAAATGTTATGTGAAAAGATATTTTTTTTATAACTCCACTGTGATAAATTGCATTGAAATCTACAAAGAAAAACGACAACTCCTACCAGGCAGGGCACATGCATGTGCAACAATTAAGTTAATTGTTCCAATGTCTCAGGCCATTCACAATCATTTTATAAATGTTGGGGCTCAGTGGGAATGTCATTTATAAAGTCCCTTGTCTGAATCAGGCCAATAGTTTGTAAAATTCACATGTATTTTATTTTATTTGTATTGCTAGTCCTGCACCTCACTACACAGTGTATTGCCTTATATTGTGCATGTTTAAAGATTCATAGGATTTTCGTTTAAATTCTGAATGGGAAATTCTACAGTCAAACTTAGCATTATCACAACAATGAACACTGAGCCACATTTATGTGTGTGAACACAGGTTGCAACTACACTACCACCATAAGACCCAGTAGACTCTGGCCTAAGTAGATAGTAGTGGCAAAGTAAGTTATAATTTATAATACTATAATAGTAAATAATACTAATATCTTGTAAACAGGTAAATCATGTGGTGACTATACTGTGAAACTGGTATGTCTAAAGCAGGAGGATAAGAGACAAGAGAATGAACTGACATGGTATGTTCAGTTGTCAGGTCTCTAAAATGAGGTGCTGCCTCACAAATTTCTGATACTGGGAGATATTGATTTCCTACTGTGTGATGGTAAAACTTCAGTATCTTTGGCTTGGCCAGTGGACAATCGCATGGCTTGACTACGGCTGATAATACTGCAAATCAAGAAGCTTTTAATCTGCTTTTAGGACAGCGAGTCATGATGATCTTTCTCTTTCGCTTTCAAGAAAAGAAATGACGGAGCAGTGTCTAATAGTGTCTAATAATTAAACCACATCCTGACACTGCACACAGTTACTAGCATTTGAAATTCATAAGTAAAGTATGAATCAAAGGTAATTATTAAATTAGGCAAAAGCATTATTCATTAGAAGCTCACAGTAGGATAACATTCAAAATCCAGTCCTTGCGGGAACACTTTGAGACTGACCTTTCATCATAATTTCTCCATGATTTCAACATCTCCTGTGCCACACAGAGCTCATTAAAGAGTATCATATACAGTGTTTATGGCTGCCAGTGACACATGAAAGTAACAGTAAGAACAAAGTGCCAACAACAGATAATATGTGTGCAAGTTAGTGTGTTATGTGTAAAGTACTGTACACATAAATAGGTGAAAGCATTGTTATTGATGGTCAGAAAAGAAGAGAAAATGAGAACCAATCAGGTAGCCCACAGAGGTAAAATGAAAGACAGATGGAGAAGGAAATAGTAATAGGAGAATTTCTTGCTTGAAAAGCACCACCGGATCTAATAAAATGTTTCTACCACTACTCTCTTGGGAGTTACAGTTCCCCCCTATCTTCATGTCAGGAAGGTAACTTATCTGAGGGGAAAGCAATTTATACAGGGATCAAATGCATGGCTGAAAGCATAAGTGATGTAAGGACTGGATTGCTGCTCTTCTGGAAGCTAGTGTAAGGAAATAGATGTGGAGGAGGATGTTTATAGTTTATATTCAGATTTATGTGACAGATTCAGAAAATATTGGTGATGATGAGAAACCTAGATACAAAATGAGTCCTACTTCAGCAAAGATATTTGACATTTAAATGCACTGCATATAAGCTTGTAGAGAAACATGTTTAATTTAGTTATGGTTTAAACAAATTTACTGTAGCAAGTGATCACATTATGGATTTGGCACAAAAAGCTAGGAACCCATCTTGCCTTCACAGGCTCAATTTCCTTAAGGTGTCAGTTGTTTTGCACCAAACTGCACACGCTTCCCAGTATCTGCTAAGTGTGCTGGCAGACTGAAGAATAAAAGACAAATTAAGCTTCTAAAATATATGACTATGACATTTAACATTTCCATCATTGGGAGAATCTTCTTAAAATGTGATTTGGGAATGGGACTAGATGCATAATTTTCTAAAACTAACATTAAACACCCCAAATGTTGTTTTTAGAACCAAAGCTCTAAAATCCCACAGTACAAAACCTACTCAGCACAAAAAGACTAGCTAGTGAACATAGTGGAGCATAGCTGCTAAAGAGCAGGAGGTATTTTAGACCAAAAACAGAGCTAAAAAAAACACTAATTAAGACTTTGAGTATAGGCATTAAAGTGATGCTTAAAGGTTTGTGAACTCCTTGAAATCTTTTCTATTACTGCATAAATATGACTTAAAATGTAAACTTGTCATAAAACAAAGCAACCTAAAAAATGAGACAAAAACTCTAAAATGCTCCCACAGCTGAAAATTGGCACACTTATACAAAATTTCATAGGCGGTGGCTGGGTTTTATTGCTGTCCGACCATCTCTTGGTGTTCTACAGCCAAAAATAGTGCCTCTACAGGTCCGACTGTACATTTTCATGACAGGTTTATAAAACAATAGATGTGGCTCACCCCTGAAAATAGGGGAGTGGGTCATATCAGCATTGAGCTACAGTACAACCTCCTTTTCCAGCTAAAAGAAACATCCCATGTACTTCATCTGGCATGGTCATGCATTTTCATGAAAACTCTAACACCGTCTGGGGTGTTAGACTGGGTCAACTCAGAATATAACTTCAACCTCATATTGGCCTCCACCAGCTGAAAGTAGTGCCCAAGTGCTTCACCTAAAGTCTGAATAGAGTCTGTGGTTTCGTGTAGCCAGGGTGCTGGACAGTAGGTGTGAGCTGAGTGCCATCCACAGATATGCTACTGTAAAATATCACGTCTGGCACAAATGAAGAGCATTTGCAAAAATTTGGCCAGTCAATGCAGCAGAGAATGACGCCTTAAGTGCTACATACGTATATGCAATCATGATTTAAGCTCTAACCACCTGTTGGCCTCTTTCAGTCAAGAGTAGAAAATAATATTCCTTTTAAAATTCTAATATGAAGTCTCAGGCAGGACTGGGTAGTTTGGCTAGCATTAAAATCAGTCCTGCACATTGGTTAGAGGGATCTTAGTCAGCTCCTCCAACTTTAACTCAGGTGTGTTACTTGGCTTCATCAATGGTGGTACACTGCTGTGGTCCAGAGGCAGAAAATAACAGCATCACCATGTTTCACATATGAGATAGCTTTCTTATGTGCTGGAATGCAGCATTTAGTCAACAACAAATATAAAGCTCAATTCATGTTCCTATTCAAGCCAAACACTAAACTTTGGTCTCACTGGGCCACATTAGACAAGTCTTCTGCCCTATCCATATGGTTTATAATCAAACTGTGGACAGTAACCAATGCTCAGTTTAGAGAGTAGTGGCTTCTTCTTTACAACTCTGCCATGCAGACCATTATTGTTCAGTGTTGTTCAGATGACAGTTTCATTTATTAGCCACTGCGAGACAGGCCTTTAGTTTACCAAGACATTAACCTGAGCGGCTTTGTAATCTCCAACACACACTTGTGTGGTGAATGTTTTTTATCTGCACACAATCAGCCTGACAATCGACTAGTGGAGTCCAAACTCCAAACTGGAATTTCTCTTTACTAACTCTTCTGCCAAGGTCTTGAGAAATCTCTTTTGTTTGTGCTGTGACACACTTCTACAAAACTGTGTTATCAAGATCAGACGTTGATAGTAAAGACCTAGATTTCTTTTCTTAAGTAAGAGAAATCCTCCCAGACTTACTGAAACACGTCATCTTCGAATGAAGTGACAAACATAGAGTTCCCATACTTTTGCCACACACAAATATTAAATAATTTTCTAAAATCAATAAATGATTAAGTGTAAATTTATTGTCTTGTTTTGTTTATTTGGATTCCCTTTGGGTCTCATATTTATTCAGAAATAGAGGGCACACAGACTACATTCAGCAGAATGTAACGGCTGCTGTCAGATTAAAACTAATCAGCAATTGCAGGTTTAAATGTACATTTTTTTTACTACAGAGAACAGAACTCCACTGCAAATTCTTATAACAGACAAGTTATTACAACTTAAATATCTCTACCACCAATCTTTAACATCGCTCACCAGGTAGTTGTCATAGTGTTTGTTTTGTTGCTTGTTATGTGTAACTGCACTTACTGGAAACAAGCTGGGGTATGCGAGACGTCTGCTATATAGCAGATGTGCGAGTTAATGTACTCCACAGACCTGCAGAAATGTCTGTGGGTCGGCCTCTGCAAGACCACTTTACATTATATTACACCTTTCTCTCCCATCTATTCAGTGTTAATATAAAAAGTGATTCCTGGAGCTTTAAGGTATTGTATGATGGATGTAATTGTAGAATGGCTGCTGAGTGCCAACAGGGTAACATTTAATGTAACAGACACATCCTGGCACTAAATTAGTTTGGGAATTCAGTGCTGTGCCTTGTCCAGTGGACAGTGTTAATGAATATGAAACCTTAGGGCTGAGTTGTACTTGGCTGCAGTACAGTAGATACAGCAGTACAAAGTCGGACACATGCAATGGCTGTATTCATTATATAAGCTCCATTTTTTCTAGCATGACCTCTCTGATACAGCTGCAATGTTGTGTCTGTGGTAAAAGCCATAAAAATATGTTTATGGCTTTTTGATTGAGTGGGGTATAACAATTATTGCTCTCTGAAGGTATAAAATAGAACAGGCTCCATAGATGTCATCGCTACAACAGGATATATGAATATAATGGAGAGTGCTTGTGCTGTATGAATTGAGTTTTTCTTTCAGTAAGGTAATAAGACAGCAATCTTGTGGGTGCAGAAAAAAACAAGAAGCTGATTATAAAAGGACTCAAAGATTTCCACCAAAGCAATCTATTTCCCGAGAAAGAGGGCAATGACCTAATATGAGCTGTACAATGCGAAAAACTGCAGATGGTGAGTCCAGCAGAGCAGAACCATTAAGCATTCAACAGAACCTAACACAGTATTTGTATTTGATACCAGTAGATAAACCTCACAAGGATCTCATAAGACCCTGATGTTAAAGATATTTATACATGTACTGAGAATATTTGAAATAATTCTGTTATTACTATTACTAAGGCAACATTCATGTATACAGAGCTTTTAATGATTTTAGATCTGTCTTGTCAGCTACTGGCATTATAACATTGACAGATTGACAGATCATCAATGAGTCAAATGTTATTTGTATGGCACCTTTCTTACAGGCCTGTGCAGTTCTGCATACTTGACTAAAGTCAATGCAAACATTTGAAAACAATGTGACAGCATATAACACAAGAAAAAAGGCTCAATAAAATCTACATATGGAAATCACAGGCACGACGAATGTAAACATACCTGACGGAGGTTGCGTGTCACTCGAACATCATGCCACACGTTGTCATTGAACTTCCCACTGGTGGGCTCCACTAGGGCCTCAAAAGCACCAGAGCCCAGGTTGATGACCAGCCAGAGAGCGCCATTCCTCAGGGACAGATTGACATAATCAGCAGACTTCCCTGTGTGAAGCAGCAAGCCGTTCCTCTGCAGTGTACGGAAGGACAGTGTGATCTCATCCAAACTGCTCTGAATGGGTGTCTGGGACAGGTTGTAGCTGAAGAACTCATTGCCTTTGAACGTGGCCACTGACTCCTTCTGCCCTAAGAGGGGAGGAGAAACATCTCAGGTAATTTTGTCAACCACTGCACAGTATATTCACTTCTTTAGTAACATATTGTAATAGAACTTTATTGAGAAAATAAAGTAGAGTAGAAAATAATAGGTACAGTATTTAACAAGCATTTCACTGCCAAAATTAAGTTTTCTAATTGCAATCAAATTGCACAAAGGACCCGAAAACCTAAAATAAACTGATTGTGTTGTCTTTATGGGGTAATGGAGTTTCATCCTTTAAATGTGGCATGGAGAAAAAAATGCAATAACCATGCTGGTCGTTCTCTGACGAGGATCCACAAACTACCTGCCTTTATCATGCTGCTGGATGAAGGAAAACACCTTCTGTTATCTTAGTTAATAGAAGAGAGGCACAGATACATTTTAGGTGTTAATCATTCATCCTTAACTACGCATTTTACACAATACATATAAAATCCATATTCCAACATACTGTATACTGCAGAAGAATCAAGTTAATCATCTGTTCCAAAGAGCTCCTTAAAAATAAAATAAATAAATAAAAATTAAGTAAAATACTGAGTACTGAGGCAGAGTCCTGCATCGTTGGTTCTGTGATTGGTTTTCAAGATTTGTTGACAATAAGTGAAGTGCAGAATATGCCTTCTTCAAAAGTGAAGAAATTGGATGATGTAAACACACAAATAAAATATACTTCAACTGTCCCAATAAAAATGTTTCTATGTTAACAAGAGCAAAAGGAAGATGCTGTTTTCTTTACTTCATTGTGTCTTAGATTTCCCCATGTTAACAGTATATTACAGACTAAATGTAGATGTAAATATAATTATTGCAGCTGGCCGATAACTTTTAACTGACAAGATTTTGAACAACAAAGGAAAAAACAAGTCAATTATATCAATATTATCAAGACATCACAAGTATTAAGAGAAAATTATAAATCTTAAGACTGTGGCTTGTGACAACCTGAATGACAATAAACTGAACTTGACAGTGCAGTGGCTACTGGTCATATAGCCTTGTATTAAATTCTCTATTGTTATATTACTGACTTGTCTCTGCCTTATTGTATACTAAATTTTAAAATACATTATGTTTATTTTGCTTAACAATTCACTAAGGGCTTGCCCACACATTTTGTATGATACAGTATATTAACTCATACTGACACCCACTTGTAATCTTTGGAGTATTGAAATCCACAGTAAAATTCACAATTCCGGGGTGTTAACTTTTGACATCAAACTATTATTTTACATGCACCACAGGAATAATGTTAAATATTATATAATGCAGTTCTTGACTCATGAGTGGGCTGTTGGAAGCCAGTATAGACACCCCTTCCTTTGCTTGTTTGTAAGATGCAGTCTCTGAGCTAGTGAGCAAGCTGTTTCAAGCTACAAGGATAAGCTGTCTCTTACGTTTGTTTGCTCAGTAAATGTCTGTTTCTGAACTCCAGGGACAACTTAAGCCAGCAGGATCAGTGGTCCCATTAGTCTCTGTTGTCTGAGCAGAGCAGTTATTCAACTATCGAACAGACATCAACTTACTACACCATTGTTGTTTAACCGAAATGTGTAACATTTAACCGCTGCTGTAGTAGAAATGTGCAGGGTGTGGGTAGAGTCAATAAATAATTAAGACAGCATAAAGTGGTTTAGGGAAATTATTACAGGAGACCACTATTGCTAATGAGGAAAAACATGGGTTCTCACATGCGCAGTTAATAACCCAGAGGTCCCTACTCTTGATCATAAAGAATCAGTTCATGTAACAACAGGATTAGCATCATAACATGTGCATATCTTATGAAATATTTCTTCATTCACTAGATGTAACAGAATCCATATCTCTGCTTTCCTGCTTACCAATATGTGACCCATTGTCTGCAGCAATTAGTCTACCAGCTTGTGAAAAAGTCAATACAGGCTGTGTTTGCTGTGACATAAGAAAGACTTTGGCAATAACTTGGAGTAAATGTTGTCATAGACACTGGCTGCAGTCAGTACACCAGACAAGAGGAGCAGTTTAGCACTTTACGTAGCCGACAGGGGGGCAGAGGCACCAACCTTTAACCTTTGCTGCAGCTATAACATCACTGGCTCGAGAGATATCTCCATGCAAATGGATGTCTATATTGACAGAATGAGAAGGTTCAGCAAAATGTAAAGGCAGCATCAACAAACTCTAGCTTCTCTTGCTTCTTTTCCCATTGTCAGTGTCATTCTGTTTTCCTCTCTCTATCTTATGATACATTATACTTGCCCCACATTGTTTGCAACCACAGGATATAAGATACTAGTGAGAAAGGCACCGCTAATGTCCAATCCAATGACGCACAAAGCTGCAAAATACAGGAGAAGAGAAAGCATCTTCCACTTGACTGATGGACAAATTCATTTTTTTAGGTAGCTGACAGCAGCCAGTTTTGTCCCAGTGGGAAACAGGTAGTGTCCAGAACATATGAACCAGCAACTGTTACAGCATGAGACACGTCACTGTTGACAAAAAGCAACCTGCTATCTGATAGGACATTATCTTCTACTACTTTCAATTAGCCAATCTGTTCCAGTCTGCTGTGTCTGTACCATAAAAAAAATGCCAAAATGTAGATTGCTCATTAATACTAAGCTTTTAAAAGCTGAAGTCCTGCCTTCATCTTATGATCAGAGCTGGTGTGTCAGTTGTCAGCTTGTTGCAGCCAAACCTCAGTTAGGGCAGCAGTTTCCTGTTGGCAATGTGCTCCAGTGAGCTACACCTGTGTCTGAGTCATTTCGCTATTTACAGTATGTGTGTATATCAGTAGACTGGCAAATAATTGTGGGATTGAAGCATATACACAAGCAGCTGCTCTTAAATTTTGAAAGTCTGCAATTAAGCTTTTAACAAATTCATAAACTATGGGATCTTCCCAGAGAGGGACAACTTGATAAATATTTGATTTGATTTATGACCAAATAAATGCAGATCATGTCAGAGCACTCTGTTAAGTATCCCCTCAGGCTAAGCTGGAACATTATCACAGTTAATAAATATATGTTATAACATTACATGGCTGAATAAAACTCATCTCATGCATATTCCATGAAGTAACAGTTACAGTAGTTTGTTAATAACTGTAGTTGTGCACTTGAGTATTATTCAGAGGGTTAATTCTGTCTCATTCCACAACCAATTACCAACCTCTTCTTGCCCATTAATACACATTTAATTTATTACTTTTAAATATTTGATATAACAGAGTTATTTTCTTGTAGTAGACAATGTTGATCATTGCACAGTTGAAGCAATAGTAGGATACAGTACATCTAACTGCTCTTGTGTGTCAGCATCCCCATTAACTATAGTGGGAGCTTAAATTAAACATTATCTGTTGGCCTTGTGAAGACTCATCACTTCTTCTTAACATGAACAGCTTTGTCCCAGAGCGAGTAACCAAAGAATTCAGACCTTAATTTATAATGTCACACTCATGTACAGCCTCAAGCTCCACTATTTATAGTGGGTGAAAACTGGTGTAATCGTACTGTGAAGTATTTTTCAAGCCTTTTCATCTACTGTAAATGACCTCGATATTAGTGTTATCAGTTTTACACCAGAAAATGTACACGAGAACACCCAGGGTACTGGCACACACTCATTTCATCTTCACAGATTAGTGTTACATGGGAATGGGAATAGCGTAATTTAAAGATGATATACAAAGCTATTTCCCTCCACATGAGCAGAGTAATTATGATACTGGAACTGTAATGAAACCAAGCAAATACACTCATATAGTCATATCAATACTGTCTTAAAAACCTTGTCAGATGTGTGTTTATTTTGTCAAAAGAGTCAAAGTGGCATTTCGGCAATGAATAAAATGAAGATGTGAGTGAATTATATTGTTGCTGGGTTATCAAAGCCAAAGTCTCTATGTAAAGAGACACCACCGATTGCCATGGAGACAGGACGGCGACTTTTATCTTGATCTCACAACACGTAGCAGAAAACACAAAACATAAATACAGCAGATGTAGTGGTCAGTGACTCCCACAGCATTCAGCTAAAAGTTTTGTATTTGCTCGCTGCCTTAAATAAATGTTTTTATACAGTGACACTGCAGCTCTGCTGTAATTCAGGTGTTTGCACTTAATTAAAGGTGTTCAGCATATGTGCAAATTATATACTGTATTCTAGCCTCGAATTGTGTTTGCTGTTAAAACCCTGCTACAGCCATCAGTAGTTTGAAATCTTTTTTATCCCATCTATCTCATCAACATATTTCTACTACAATGTAGAAATCGATTACGGGGATTTGCCATCCACTGATGAATGATCACAAACAAACTCAAACACCACATTTGAGAAATGGGCACTAACTTGTAAATGTTTAAAAATCTGAATTTTGCATAAAACAAAAATCAAGAATGAAAAAACTGCAAAGAACAAAAATATTTCTGGTAATATTTTTGTGGATACTCCTGATTATTTTAACAGGAAAAATCTATTATATAGTTTTTGTGAGGACCTGAGAGGCATCACTGGCATGAAATCTCCTAATGACACCTCTTGATTTCCTTTGAAAAAACCATGAAACTAAACCGAAGAGTGCTATGAGCATAGATGCATTACCTTGGCGAAAAACTGTAGAGGTCAAAGGTGATGTTCCAGTAGCTCAGTCAGTGGTCAGGACAAGGGTTTGACGGACAAAAATTGAGTGAGTAGTGAACATAACATGACAGGAAGCAAAAACAAATAGGCAAGTATATGAGAAAAGAGGAGAGGAAATATTAGTGCAGCACAGTCAACTGAAATGATTTCAGGGGAAGGGAAATGTTGTGATCAGGTGGTTGGAAAGGAAAAGCAAACCAACAGACCCCATACCTTGGCGGTTTAACATCAGGTGCGCCAGACCTTGAGGGAAAGAACAGAAAAAAGGATACGAAAACAGGAAGTTCATAAAGAGGTTTGGGAGAACAAAAGCATTGTCACAATGTTGGACTGCAGTTTGTGACAGACATCCTGGGGTAGGTACGGATGTCAAAGTTCAAACTCAAAAATAAAGGGGAAATCAAACCAAAAAGAAAAAACACACAGACATCTCAAGGGAGGAGAGGGAAGGCAAGGAAAGAAAAAAACATCTTGGTTGGTGCAACTGTTGTAGGAGTTGCTCACATAGATGCTTTTTTCTAATGGAACACATATTGTATGTTTACTTGATGCAGACAGATTTTGAGATGCACTGTATCAGATATCTGTAAAACCTGTTTTAATTTGCAAACACCTAATGTAAAGATAAGTTAATTCTATCATCCTTTCTTATCTTTAATGGGCCTCTATCGTCTTAACCACTCATCTCCACTACATACAGATATTTTGCATGTTAGTGCTCAGCCAATCCCAATGAGCCTAGTTATACACCTAATGTAGCTTTATATAAAAGGGCATAAGTGGCACCAGTTAAGTTAAATGTCTATTAAAGGGTTTAGGGGGTGGAGCATAAGGATTACACCCTGGCCATAATGACATCAACCACCATCATTAACCAGGCAGCAATGTTCTGCCACACCTAACCTTTTAAGTCTGAAAAAAACAAAACAAAAGAGAACTGAGATCTTATGTTGCACACTGTTAGAGCCTCACTGACTATAAACCATTACAATGCAGATCAGCTAAGAAAAACAGCATCCCACCACCATACTTTGCCAAGTTAAAAGTGGAGGAGGGAAAGACCAGAGTGTTGCACACAACAGCTGACTGACAACAGTATACTCATAGCCAATGAAGCACAAGCGTGGATAATACTATTGAACAGTGATACCGGAAACAAATAAAACAAGTTATAGTAACACTACAAGACCAAAGAATTCAGACCTTAATTTATAATGTCACACTCATGTACAGCCTCAAGCTGAAATCTAAGCTATAACTAAGCTACAAATTGTACCCACTTTTGTAAGTACAGTTATTCTCAAGTCTAATTCTCCTATGTCCTGTGTGAAGCACAGACATAGAAACAGACACATATCCCAATAGGTCAAGCAGAAATTATATGCCATGCCTCACCTGCTCCTCTTGCCAAAAACGTAAGACTTTTGCTGAACATGAGCTGTACTGTGCCAGCTAACACAACAACTGTCATCAGTGCATCAGCACTATGAGATTCTCATAAAGAAAGTCACTCTCCCACAGTTTAAGTCCCAAGTCAGTCATTAAATAAACTTTATTTTGGGGCAAGCCACTGGTGCACAAATCTCCTCCACATGTTCCACTGAACAAGACTGTTCAAGCTGCAACTCTTGATGTGGAATGGACATGATTACCACTGGGACAGTTCTTTACTGCCAGCAGTAGGCTTTTGATACAGTGTGCCATTCCAAAGCTAGTGACTGAGCCTCTGCTTAGGATTTATCCACAAACCTGTCTACATTGCAAAATAAAGAGCTGCAGGATGCACCCTCTACAAGTGCTGCCAACTTATGTATACGCAAGGCATAAATTATGCTGCCTCTTCTTCCCAGGTGATCACAACCTCACTGGATATAGTTAGACTTAAGCATCATCTTCGTGATTATCTGCTCACCTTTATACTATAAAAGCAAAAATCAATAATAAACAAATCCAGTCTCTAGTTGCAAGTCACCATTGGTCAAGACAGCTGGGGGAATATCTCTTTTTCATCTGCTTGTGTTTTTTCCTGGTGAGGAGCAGGAGCCTATTATCTAACTAATAAGAAGAAATACTCACAAACCCAGATGCCATTGCATCATCAAGTGGGGAATCGCCCTGTGTAACCCAAAGACTTCATAGCTCTGATGACTCTACACTCTTCAGATTTTTGTGAAGCACTAGGGTGAAGAATACTGACCTGCATTACTGACTAATGCATCCCTGACTAATGGGTGATGGTGACCACAACAGGTCAAAGCAGGAAGCTCTTAACAAGTGCCTCCTCCGACAATGTAATCTTTGATTGTCACTATGTAGTTGTCAGTCGAATAGTTGAAGAAAAGTGACCGAGGAGTGGTGCTGCTGACCTTGTTCTGGGGCACGCGCCCATTAAACATGCTCATCTTACTTGGCTGAGCCTGACATCCAATTCTGACTGCATCAAAATGCAGATATATCTGTATGTGTAGAGTCCCATTAGAGGGCCAAGCCTGCATGAAAACAGACCACCTTTCATACCTGTAATATACTAGTTTTCTGATGGAAATATCAGGCAATCTTATCAATATCGAAATATGTACTTTATAAACAGACAATAGAAGCTCATTTTAGCATCTTAGCATATTGCTTTCAGGATTCTACTGAGCTGGCTCCATTATATAACAATATTTCAGTATTTTCTGCAATAAGTGCTGTTCAGAATCAGTAAATTGGCTGTTTTACCTAGTGGATGTGGTGTTATTAACTAAGACGTTTTGTGTAATTAGTTGTAGTATTTGCTGTGCAAACACAGGACTTTATTTCTATACATCCCATAGTAAATTGTACAACACCAAAAGCTGCAGAGCAACAATTCCTTATTATTTTCGGGTTAACATGTTGTACCCCTGGCCACATACCAATTAATGATATTAGTACTGATTTGCAAACAAAACAAAACAAAACAAACAAAAAATGGAGGTTTAAACCCATAGACAACAGGGTTCTGTGCTATGAGATTCAGTGTATTTACTTGGTAAATGTGTGCTATGATAATGTTATAAAATGTGCTACTATACTGA